>DWLR01004842.1:0-11604 GCA_018246295.1 Papilio alexanor hazarajatica | reverse complement strand
TCAAGACAAACAGACATGTTCATGCACACAAATGTTTGTCTTGGGTGGGAATCGAACCCATGACCTACGGCGCAGAAGGCAAGTGTCTTGCCACTGCGCCAACCGGTCAGACGAGCAACATATACCTATATAATTTTAAAGCTCCAGTACCTTACGAATTTAGGATGGATTCCGGATAAAAATCCGCCATTTGATTTCACAACATCCATTCTTTGAAATGGCTAGCAAGAATGTTAGTAAAATGATAGGCATAATGTGTTAAAAATCCTAAAAGAAGGCATAGTAGCAGACCAAAAAAAAATATGTTCCTTAAATTAACATCTTTTTTATAACTGGTGGACTGAAGATTATTAAGCTCCATACTTGCCATTTAGCAAAACACCTACAAAGAAATTTCAATTACCTAATGTTTAAAAGAATATAAACGGTGAAAGTAGCAATATATAAATATCTTAACAACAAAGAATTATAAAAAGTATTTCCCAGTAATCAAGTAAGAGAGTTATTTGTCTCAGTTCAATGACCTGGTGTACTGAAGAAAGTATAAATACTAGAAAACTCGTTGATAATTATTGGATACATAGCTATGGTTGTTTATTGCGGTAACCGGCTTTTCTAAACCACAGCATCGCAACGAACAAGTCTCCGCGACACTTGTCCATTGACAATCTAATTGCACTCACCTTTTTATCTGTAAAGAGCTGCCATAACTTCTCTATTTTTGAATTCTTCTTTCTCCTTATACTATTAAAAATTAACAAGTGTGCTATTAATTTTCTAATGTACAATTGTAAGGATACTAATTTATTAACTTGAATTGAAAAGTTCACGGTTCTTGTATCGAAATTGTAATAACTATAGTTCGCTTAACGCTCAACCATTTATATTTCTCTGCTGCCATATGAAACGACTCATTCATCATTATTTAACAACTATTGCCTTGTCGGTGGAGTAATTTCCATTCTTTTCTTGCCTGTGCCATTCTCTTAACTTCATGATACGACACGACGTCTACTTTCTCTTTTACTAGTTCCATGTACGATTTTCTCGGCCTTCCCCTTTTCCTCTTTCCTTCTATTTTCCCTTCTATTATTGTGGTTATAAGATTGTCGTGTCGTATCAGATTTCCCAGTATTTTGCCTTCCTATTTTCTATTATTTTTAATATCTTTCTCTCTTCTTTTATTCTATCTAAAATTTCCTGGTTTTTGACCTTCTCCACCCTTCTAATCCAATCACTCCTTTCCATCCTCCTCCAACACCACATCTCGAACGCCTCAAGTCTTTCCCTGTCTTTTTTGAAACGACTAAAAACCAAAAAATAATGGGATTGAAGACATAAACCAGCAACATACAATTTTTTTCAATCCTATGTTTGGTTGCAAACCTGTTTAGATTTTTTTAAGAATGTTTGTTTTTACAAAATATTATAAATATGTCTGAGAACAAAATGGATGCTTTTGGTTTTGTTTTTGTTTGCACTATAATTTTATTTTTGTATAATCACACTCAGGTATTTGTACGTCGATTGGTTTAACCTTAACTGTTGCAGCAATTCTTATAGAGATTTTGACTATTATTAATTTGGCTTCATAATAAGTTTAATTTGATTGGGGTATTTTCAACTCTATAGTACATACCGGTGGCTGCAGCTCTCACGCAAGTAGCAGTTATTGTGCGGCTAGCAGAACAACTGACAAATAAACACAACTTGTTGTTACATCATCTCTTACGCGCCACAGGACTCTAAGCTTTACTTAATACCAGAAGGTTGGTACACTTCTCTGCCCACTCGGTACAATGATATCAGCAGTTATTAACAAGATATTTAGGTATCGTTTCGCTTTGACTTTTAAAGTATACTTACAAATACATTTAATATACTTGTTTTATTTCTCAAATGTCGTTTGTTATGCATCATATTATTGGAATAAATTATAGTGGTTAGGTGAATTAAAAAAAATATTCTTAATACGGAATATTTAAAGTGGTTTTCTGCGTTTTGTAAGAAATAACAAAAGAGGCCAAAAGAGACGTAGGATTTTTTATATGAAGGTTTAACAACTGCGTTACAAATGTATACAAGGATGCAACTGTATGTGTTATCGCGCCGTATTTTGATAGGGAGTGTCTTCTGACGTAATTGTTATCAAATCCAATCAGTGAAACATTAATTCTATGAGTAAACTTTCCTGAGTAATATCCATATAAGACTATCTTAAATTATTATAAACTAGATACATTGTGATTATCATTTTTATAGTTTGTATTGGAGTATTATTATTTTTTAAAATTTACGTAATATATATTATTATTTTTATGCAAAAAAATCTGCGTAATAATAATAAGTTTGAATCCGTCTTGCGATTACTGTTGTGAAAACCTGGTAAACACGTTAGATGGAAAGTGTAAAAAGTTTTTAAATTTTACTATACCGATCCAATACCTTGTATTTATTTCTACGAGTATTAATGTAATATTTCGATTTACGCAAAATAAATCTGGTCTACGTATCAATTTTAATCACCGATCTTAGATACAAGCTATGCAATAGCTTCACATTTTTTCTTATCCTATATTATATGTACATGCTATATTAGGTGAAATATTTTGGCAACTACCGTGGCAATGTATGTATATTTAAAAAAACATACATTTTAATATAATGTTCAAAATGGTGTCGGTAGGGAATTTAATGCCTATGTATAAGATAAAATACACATATTTTAAACAATATATTTACATGATTAAATATGTGTGTGCGTTCGTTTATTTATGCTAAGTTAAAACATTTTTAATTACATCAATTCCAAAGTTATTGAGAACTAAACTGCATTTATCTAAATGAGCGATATATACTTTTCACATATCTAGTTAATATAGTCATAAAACTATTTATGATAATAAAATTATCAATAACGTTTATGCTTCAAAAGCAACTCTAAGAAAGAAGCTTCGTGGGAATCCGATATCAGAAGTTTATAACAACTAATCGTAATTCTCTGCTAATTAAGGTGCTTTCCATGCTTTATTTAAGCTACAGTTTTACCGCAAATTACCTGAACATAACATTAAGCTGAATCAGGATCTATTAATGGAAGCGAGACAAAAATTACAGTCATTAAACTGTAAGAACACGCCTTTTATTAATAATATCTATGTAAATTACGATAAGTTTTCTCAGTTACATATTATAACACCGAGAACAGGAAGCTTAGATACTTTAGGATTATCGTAAAAGTATTTTAACATTGGTTTATTATATATGGTATAGAATTATGTGGAAATATGAATGGAACATTTCTCGTGTAACGTACGGTCGATGGACCCGTGACGTTCTTAAAAGGCAGTGTAGGCTACTCAAAAGATAGACTGACGATTTAATCAGTTGCAAGTCTTGATAAGGGCGGTTAGGGGATATTTTATGGTGATATTGAGAATGGGCTACATTCAGCAATGGCGAAGCGACAATGCCCGATATCGTTTTCTGGACATAGCATTTAAACATTTAATTACGAAATGCAATACGCTCAAAAATCGATATAGACGGATAGATATAAGGTGCGGATAAGTCTAAGGTAAGACTCCCGAACACCTATTGAACACACTGCATCTTTGGGTAATTTTACATTAGCAATTTTCATTTAAATGGCGACAAAATATTTCTTAAAAGATTTTTATAATTATGTGCACATTATTATAAGAATTAAATTTAGCAAGGAGACGTGCAGGTATAGGGTTACCACACACGCAACATTTATATGTAGTCTGACATTTTAGACTTGTATTTCCATTTCTGGAACGTTGTCCTGAAATGGGTATTGTGTTACGTCGATATGACCGCTTGTTTAATGTTATTCAGACAATTATTATTTGAATTTACCACTGATATGTTGAATGATGTTTGAATTTAATTGGAAGATACGATTGATCTTTCGAGTTGACTTATTTTCTATACTAAAATAAAATTATGAAGTTAATATTATTTTACCAAGTTTTAACTGAATTTACATAGAATCAAGTTTTAATGGATTTATTTTCCTTTTAGGTGTTGGAGAATGTCTATGCCTAGAGTTATCCAAGGTAGGTTCCAGAAGAGAGAGAGAGAGAGAGAGTGATTTGTCTGTCTTTATTTCAAGAACACTTAACCCAAATACTATATGTATTTTATCATAAATCTACTTTAAAATGTTTATTAGAAGTCACAATTCAATATATAAAATTGCAACATGGTTTTTTACCAACTATTCACCGACGTCTCAGGGTTATGGTATTAATTTATTGCCTATATTGTTTTTGATTGTTTAAAATGAAAGAACAGTGGGTTATTTTGTATGTTTGTATATTTCAGAAAATAATAATTGATTATATTGTGATACCTAAGTTCTTTTATTTTAGATTTTTAATATAATTTTTAATAATTAAATAGTAATATTCACACCTTAATAAATTTAAAGAGGGCTTTGAAATTTTCTTTTTTCCTTTATAAGCTATAAAGTTGCTCAGGACCAGTGTTAATTTGCTGCAAGTGTGGGTACGTTTTGTCGCATTATCTTTCTTGAGAAGAGAATAAAATCACACAAACATAATCAACTATTACGTTTGTGTGATTTTGTTTGAAATTGATTCCTGGTCATCATCAATCTCTCGGTCTTTGAGAGAGTGACAGATCTGATGCAATACAAACAGTGGCATTACAGCAGTGGCCGCAATTTATAAGTTCATTTCGCCGCTACAATCATTATTCTCGTATATTTCTTATGATATTATCTGAGTTGCGGGGACTTGGCTACTGGTTGGTGTATTGCAAATTGATTGTCTGTCCCTTGAGTTATAATATCGATACTAATGCTCTATTGTTGCGTGATACGAATTATTTATCTTTATGATGTTTAAATATCGTAAATCCTTATGAAAAGGGACAACAGTTTTAGGTCTTTATCTTGTGGTCGTTTTTAGTAGCCAAAGGTATCGCGTACTACTTTGTTAGCAAATTCTGGTGCCCTAGGGCATACTAAAATATGGGGAACTTTCGGAATTTTTTTTCCCGCTCAGTGTTGTCAGACAGATGAAAAATACTTTTTCATCTACTTATAAAACATTCTTGTTGTTTTATTTCAGTTTGAAATTGAAAAAAATATATAACATATGGAAACATATCGGCTTTTTGGGTCTGTAGAAGATTACAAGTTATTATTTTTCAATTATGTTAATCCTTTCCTTTGTTTCAGATTTCTGGTCCCCCCACCCCCTCTCTATGTATAATAAAAAGGTGTTTGCATCAATTACGTGAAAAATACTATACTATAGATTTCGCGTCATCTCATTACGATATAATGAGATGACGCGAAATCTCCCGTAGATGGTTTATAGACTAATTATTTAGTGAATACCGTTGATTCTTCCTCTTTTTTCAGACAAAATTTTTCATTTCTTCTTTTCATTTATTTTTAGAAGCGGCTACGTGGCGACCAGTCTTATAATGTAACTGTAAAGAGTTGCATACGATATTTGGGTACTATACTTTTGAATATGTTTCTAATCCTCTCTAAACAAAAAACTGAATTCAGAGTTTGATCTTCAATAATTTTGAAATATTTTATTGAAGATCAAACTTTGAATTGAGTGCTAAAAACGAACTCATTACATTTGTGTTGTGTTGTTTGATGTTATAATTACATCTGGATATGTGATTTTATTTTGTAGAGATTGTAACCTTGTCAAAATTTTCACGCAGATGTTTGTTAAATATTTACATTTTGATTAAATAATGTGTTAGATAATTTTTTGCACAATGACACTGTCAGTAAAATCATATTTCTGATATATAAATTAATTGTTTAAAACAGTCCGCGCTTTAACGATGGCACAGTTTGTAATTCAAGTAACGATTCTTGTGGCTTCTAAAAGTCGTATTAAAGTTGTTCAGTTCATTTTACTCGGTATAAGGGTTACATTTTAAATAGCGAACAAAAGTGCTTTTACCGTTGCAGTACAACGAGTATCATCAAGTAGATACTGGACGCATTATCATCGCGCAAGTTGTCCCCGCCGGTCGCAGAGCTAGATGAACAGTAGCTGTTATTATTATTACCCACCACATACATACACTCGAGTGCGTTGACTCCTTTAATAGTATATTGCGTACGCTCAGCTTATAGGCTCGGTTTACATGCTGCAAGGAAGTGTTTTTTTTATAATATTCTTACAATAGTTACCTTAAAATTTTCATTTTATTTATCTTATGAATATGATTTTGGATCCCGAAAATATTTCGCAATGAATGAGTAGCCTATAAACAATCAAAATAAATAACTTGCGATTTCAAGATCGAATTCGTTGGTAAAATTATAACGCCTGTTCGGAAACGAAGTAAAGACTTACGCCTACAGCACACCGATTGACAAAAGTAAAAAGCAAACGTTGCTCCATATTAGATTCGGTGTCGCGTAGTGAGCCTGTATACTAATCGGTTCGCCGGAACTAACTAAATCCATGTCAATGTCATATCAAATTTCGCTTAGCTTCGGTTCCGGCTCGCTTTCGCGGCTGTATGCTACAGGCCTTAGGAAAATGTGTCGTACAATCAACTTTTTAACGTAATATCAAATTTTTACCTACGGTGGCAAATAACAACGTTCTTCAAGAACCAAGCTCTTATATAAAAATAAGTTTTTTTTTAATTTAAGCTATCTAGTGCGTAATCACGTGTTCTTGCTGTATGCCATTTTTATAAAGATCGGTTCAGTTGTTTTAAAGTTAAATCGTGACATACAGACAGATACACAAAAAAATTAAAAATGGTAGATTTGATCTCAGTGTGGCATAAAATTAATACTTAAAAATAGAAATGAACTGAAATTACAGACTCTATAGACTTATATTGTATGTATTACTATAGATAAGCACTCACGCCCGTAACTCAGAGGGGTAGGTAGAAATTACGGATTTTGCTTTTCAAGGTCCGGTCACACCATTATCACTTTTAACATTTATACATAATAGAGATATAGTGTAGCTTTAACCATCGAGAATGTGCGTGTAGATAATTGTACTCTTAATATGGCCTTTCTCCAGTGTGTTATCATTGAATAAATCGCTAAAAAAAAAGTAATTTCACTTTCGCAACAAAAAAAATATTGTATCTGATTTAACTACGATAATTTCCGTTCTTATATACCGCCAGAACCTTTCCAATTTACCCTCTATAATTCATCATCTCTTTATTGTTAATTAATATTTTTAAAATATAATATCTGCGGCATGTAAGCCCAGCTAGAACGAGGAAAAGATTGGCACATCTCGGCTACCGTTGCCCCGAGCGCCCGTCTTAGCTAATCACACATATTATGTATGTATTACTTACGGCATACAAGGACTCGATTAGCACATAAGTGCCCTAAAACATACCTTGTTATACTTTTACCCGTTTTGTGACGCTATAATCTATATCGATGAAAGTCATTTGATTAACTTTTGTTTATCCTTATTTAATTTTTCGATGTATTTTTTTAACAAAAACAAAATCGACTTAAGAAAATTATTATATAAATTATTTATAGGTCATTAAGTTATTTTTAGCCAAGGTACTCAGGTATCATTACAAATCCATTAAACCCAAATAGGGCTCGCTTTTAATATATCAATATGTCAGTTTTCGGTACACGGACGAAGTTTTTAGGTAAAAAACATAAAAAAGAAAAAATTCAATGTTTTTTTTTAAGTCGGTTAAAAATAAATAGTTTTATGTTTTAAAAAATGTAAAATTACAGTAAACATCTGACTTGTGATCGATCGCGATCAGAGGTATTACAATAATGCTCTTAGTTATACGGAATATTATTTAGAAGAAAAAAAAACACTTTCTAACATTTATGCTCCCCTACTATGGCAATAAAATCAACCTAGAGTACCTACCTAAGTAGTATAGTTTTGGTGCTAAACTAGTCTCCGTGAAAACGGATAGCAATTACTACCTCAGTTTTTCCTTAGAGCTTTGTTACATTTTCATCGCACAGTTGAGCGAAATAAAATAATATATACAAAGACATATACAACTGTCGTTAAAATTCAAATGACAGGAAAGGCTTTTTTTAAGTGTAAATACTCTACATCGTCATGATTGATATTAGATAGACAATTTACGACATATTGGAGTCTAAGTGCCTATCATTTGATTTATATAATCACTAACTTTGCCCCGCAATTTCACCCTTCGCATACTTCTCGCTTAGTTTTCGTTTTTTTCTACTCAGCACGTAACGATCGTGTTGATGTTAAATAGACTACACCTTTGGTAATCATTGGCGTCTCAAACGCAAGAATTCTTAGACCGAATGGTAGGTTCTGAGATTAGCGCGTTCAAACAAACTCTTCAGCTTTATTATATTAATATCTCTCTATTGAACAAATTTATGACGCCAATTTATAATAAATAATCAAAATTTTAATATGATGTAAACACATCTAATCCCTATTATAGCCCACGGTTTGCTCTTTAAAGATAAATAATAGGATTTCTGATTTATAGCTTTGGAATAAACACGCAAGGTTCTGGCCTGGTCTAAAACGCTAAATACATTTATCTTTCGACCGATTTCAAGTTACACCTGTAAATTTCGTTTGTCTTTAGCAATAATAGAATTAAGTAACAGGTTTCTGACTAAATTTATAGGCAAAGAGATAACGAATAAGTTTGAAAGATTTGTATTTGTAACTGCATCGCTGTATATTTGGCAATCCCACAAACATAATTTTGTTAAAACTTAGCAATTTCATATCGATAGGGAAATTGTAACTCTATCAATAAATAGCCACGCTTCGATGTTTGGCATTTATAGTAAGTAGTAAATAAAATGCAGTTCAACCATTTTTTTGACTATGGGAGTATCCAGACTTTGTACTATATGAATAAACCAAGAAAAACTTGGACAAAACTGACAAATTACTTTTATGTCTATTTCAGTAATTTCATCTCTAAAGCTTAAATCTGTTCTATGTATCAGTAATGTAAGTTAATCAATAATTTATTATATGAAACAGTTAAACACCGAGAATTCTTAAACTATACTTCAAAAAAGGAGGAGGTTCTCAATTCAATTGTATTCCTTTTAGTTATGTTTGTTAGTACCTCAGAACTTCGTTGTTTATAAACAGATTCCAATATTTTTTTGTTGTAAAGGGGATATTCGCAAGTTAAAAAATATTTTTGAATATCCATTCTGAATATAATTGAACCCAAGGTTTAAAAATCTACATTATAAGCCTTGTTTGGATTGTAGCGTCGCTAGAAATAGATTAATGACTTATAAATAAAATTGTTAATAAAATTTGTCTCAGTGCTTTCGTCAATATTGAAGGTATCACATACTGTCACCAATATAACTATGTATGTAATGTATAACTGTGGATGTTTTTTTCCAGATAACAAAAAACAGTAATTAAAGAAATAAAAAATCGATTTTTATATACATTTAAATAAAATACTCAGTCTATATGAGTTACATTGTAAGCAAATTTAAAGCTAAGGCGTCAATAAATAAAAACGGCAGCGGCAAACACTAAAAAGGACTATAATCAAAAATTGCCCAACGCAATAATTACGTTAGGCGGCCTTGTCGTAAATTATCCTAAGTTGGTCAGCACAATGCTGAATTGTCGCAATTTCCTCGTTAGACAGTAAAATAAAATCTAATAAGCGCTCTGCTATGCAAATCAATCTGTTGCGTAAACCTGCCGCCATGTCAGCTCGCAGACACAATGCAGGAAATAACATTGCCGCGTCACAGGGTTGTTGCGTAAACTGCATCATCTAATTTTAATAGTCTTTAATATTTAAGAGATGTAAATTCAAAGCTGGTTTGATATCGGGAGGGGAACAAAACTGAAATTAACTGTTAAAACTTTAAATAACTAAATTTGATTCTTCATGTCTGCAAACAACGATTTTCTTCACGAAGATATAAATTCTACTGATTGTGCTGTTACATAACAGAGGTCATATGTATGTACATTATATGACTATGAGTAACAGTAATATAGATTGAGATATAATATCAAGTCATCTTAACCTATTGTAAAAATCTTAAGCTATTGTAAAATAAATTTATATTACTGAGCAAATAGTAAATGTTATTGCGTAACATGATATTTATCTAAAGTTATAATCATTTATTTAGAAGTAAGAAAGACAATGTTTTTGCAAATTATAACAAATATCCTTTCTAGTTACATTTACCTTTTTTATTTTTTTACCTTTAAAAACATAGATTTTAAATCTAATTTTGTTAAGGTACATTATGTAACTACATTTATAATTATTTTAATAAATTATATATTAAGATATTTTATTCAAGTGATCCAGAATGACGCAATTACATGATAATATTTTACTATAAACGATTCGAACTATATTGGAACGATAAGGACTTAAGTAGAAAACGTCGCGGAGGAGAGTAAAGGTACGAAATACGATGCGCATAAAGCAAGGGTCATTAAAGTATCGATTGCTAAAATCAGAGACACAGCCCTGATTGTAAAGTATGTCAGAATCGAACCAGATGGAAAGATAGTGAGTGATTCTGAGCAAGTAACGCTACCAGGCAATAACTTAGCAAGTAGACCCCTCGAGGCTAAGAAACCATTTCGTGCTGATTCCATTGTAGGCATAAATTCTTAACTAACGTACCGTGTGAAGGCTGTCTTAGTAGGATTAAAACAAAAGGAAGGGCAACTGGCGATTAAAGAAATTTGAGCCTTATTTAACGTGGATCGTTATAGAAATTAAATTGAATTTAGTTTAAATGATTAACGTTTAGATCATGGTTAGGCCGTATTTAAAATGGGATCAAAAGAGGAAGCAACAAGTCTTAATTTTCAATTTAAAAGTGAAAACTGGGATGGCTACTGGACGGAACTTGTAGGTTGTATTGCAGCCGGAGGCTTCGTCATTTAGTGCGAGTGAGGCGCAGCAGATTTATGTAGCCTCTTGCTTCACACTCAAACATTAAGCTTTGTTTTGACTCGACATTTACTTTAACGAGTCGTTGTTCTGGTTTTGTTTGCTGGGAATCTAACAATTTGTGGATATTAAAATAAATTATTCAAGTCACACCTAAACTCTATTACAGTAATAAACATAATTTTCTTAATGTATGCTAACAATAAACTTTGATTGAGAATTTATTGAACGTAATGAGGCCTTAAATGTTTGTTGTTAAAATAAATCACTTCAATATATTTCACACGAATTACGAATTTTTTTTTCGTAGTGTAATTTAAAATGGCTGAATAGATTTGTAATTAGGTAAACGTAATTACGTAATAAATGTAATTACGATGTAATTTTTTTATCCAAATATATTTAAATTTTTTCATTAACCAGTAAACCTTAGGTTTATGCTAAATACTCCGAGATAAGAGAAGAAGTTTCAGTAAATCGTAATTTCAGGTAATTTTTAGTATGGTATTATTTACTCGCAGAGGTTCCAGCAGTCGAGTAATTGTCCCTGAACCTATCGTTCCCTTGTCACCTGTTTACTCAAGGTCGCAGGTAATAGGAAGAAGCTATGCCCTCCATTGCGACGCTTGGGTCAACATTCAGGGG
>DWLR01004841.1:0-11604 GCA_018246295.1 Papilio alexanor hazarajatica | reverse complement strand
GGCTAGCGCGCCGCCGCGCCGCGCTAGCCCCTGCACCCGCACCGAGCACCTTTTGTGCACGTTTAGGACGCGCCCGCCCCCGCGCACCCCTCGGTAACACGATCCCCTATACCACTTGCCGCAGCAACCACCCCAACCCCTCCGAAAAAATTCCACAAGATGCGCGCCCGCAGCTGCGCCCTACATGCTTTGGTCATTTTTCTCCGATTTCCCGGCATGGGATTTTTTTTTCGCGGTCGTATGTAGAAATCAGGGAGCATGCGACACAGAATGAGATAAATTAGAGGACCGCCAAGTGGGCCGCGGCGGGCCCAGCGGCCGAAAACTTTACGGCCCTTCGGGGGTCGGCGGGGCGACCTTCGGAGAAAAAAATTTAAATTTTTAAGAATCGAGGGTTCGGTCGGGGTCCCGGGGAGTCGGGCGAAGGGCACGACGGCGGGCGCGGAGGGTTGCAGGGCGGCAGCGGCACGGCGGGGGGAGCGGCAGCGTGCGAGACCCGGCGCCCCAGCAGCCACGTCCCTCCATAAAAAAACTTTCGTACCCTAAACCTTTTGCCGCCAAAACGTAGGCGCAAGCCCACCCTTCAATATTATACAATAAAATCTGTGATCGAAGCCTCCGCGCGCGGAGGAAAATTGTTAAAAATTTTCCAACGTCGCTGCATCTTCCACGTCACGGCCGCGGCCGGTTGCCGGCAAGCTGCATTCAAAATGGCCGAATGCATCGCAAAAATTATACTTTGTGCTTTATTTAATTTTAGAGTTGCAGAAACTATTTTTATGATAAATAGTGTCAGCGACTGTTTCAGTCGAGCGGCAGGGGGCGCGGCGCAAGGCTTTGTGTCGCTAGAGGGCTCCAGGTACCTATCGAAATTTTTAAATGTATATTTTGTGACATTAATTTCTACTATTTACTATGAAAAAAATGTTTTGTTTTGTTTTTAGCTAAATTCAGTTAGAAATTTAGTTTGTAAGCTTTTTTTCAAAGATATAATATTCTGGGAAATGATGGACCTTAATGACTAGGGCAAAAGGCCTAATGTAGATGATAGTCACATTCTGTAGGTATAATAAAGTACCTAATAATATTTGTCCGTAACTCAATCGCATTTAGAATTTTATTTTGAAACAGTTACAATAAGAGTCTAAATTGATTTAATGATTTAAATAAAAGCCAGTTCGAAAATAATATATTGTTTTTTTTTTATTTATAAAGTTAAAATATGGCAAATCAAAACACCTTTTTTTAAGATTACATTTTTTTTATTGCAATAATCATAAATTTGTTTTTAACAGCTGCTCCTTATTACCACAAAAATAAAAATAACAATGTTAATACAATAAATTTAGTTACTTTCCAGGCAAAAAAATATGTTTAAAAATACCAAAAAAGTGCACATAAAATTTATCATAATTTATTAGCGCTCAATTTATAAAATATAATATTAAAATATTTGCGATGTAATAAATGAGAAATTTATTTTACACTAGAATGTAAATATTAAAGCAGAAAATCAAAACTGTTGTAACAGTTAATTTACATAGAAGAAACTGTTCTAATAAAAAAAAAACTTCGTGTGGCAACACTGGAATGTTGGAAAGTTCTTAGAACCGCATTCGTCTCAATCCCAAGCTCATATCATTTCGTTTATATTTTTTTTTATTTTCACACGATGTCGCCTATACAGTAATACTGTACGGTGTAATTTTATTCGATTCCCTTTTTTTTAGTAATATTTTATTGCTAAAAAAAATATTAAATTACAACATTTTTGCAGAATGGCGCGAATGACGTTTAACACATTTCTGCAATGCGTCGCAACGTTGACAAAAATAATCATAAATTTAACTAATTATTGATACTTTCGAAAAATCAAGTTTTTCCTAAAGGTACAACATACTTTTTATGAATGTATATAACTCGATGACACCTACTTATTCTTTGCCTTTAAAATTTTCCATTATTATTTTATTTTCACTACGAATCATTACGATTCATACTTAAAAAGCTTACATTAATTTAAAAAGAGGACAAATAAAATTGAAAAATTTATATCAATCTCAACCTTAAATTTTAGAAACAAATAATTGATTTCGTTTAAAATATTTGATAATACTCATTTTGTTAC
Organism: Papilio alexanor hazarajatica; assembly: GCA_018246295.1. Taxonomy (NCBI): domain Eukaryota; kingdom Metazoa; phylum Arthropoda; class Insecta; order Lepidoptera; family Papilionidae; genus Papilio; species Papilio alexanor. The sequence continues at coordinate 9,476 of DWLR01004841.1, read as the reverse complement.
GAATATGGATTAGATGTGAATAATTTAATGCACAGATTAAAATTAAATCAATTTTAATAAATCAATAATGACATTTTCGCACGTTGTTAATGCCTGTGTTAATTTATTTGTTTTTTTGGTTACAATCCACGTGTTATTCTGTAAGCCTTTAAATAATTGGAAAAATTAAATAGAAGTTGATTTTATTCCTAAAAAATTGGCGCAAATGATTGTTATTATTATAGGTCCATCGGTTCGTAATCGTCTCGTAATTCGCCTACATGTCAAAGCGAGTACTAAACGTTCCCCCGCAAGCGCTAGCTATTCCGTTAGAGCCTGTCTCTCGCATTGGGTCACATAGCTGAGGAGAAAGTATCATTCCATGAACTTGCCTAAACTATCTAAAAAGGACGTAATTACTTGTGGCGATAGCACCGTTATGCTAAATAAATTGCTTTTTGGGTGACGCGGAAATTGTTTTTCTTTTTTATCGAATAATGCATTTACAATTTATTTTGTGCGCTTACAAACAATGAATTGAAGGATCTTTGTACAAAAATTGTCGAAGAACGTAGAAGATATCAAAATATTTCGTATAATATTAGGTAACATGTACACTATTATTCGTTTCTTTCTTTCTTATTCACAGCTGCGTTTGTATTATGAAAACATGACAGCAACGTATTTAACTTCTGAGCTTAAAGAAACTACGACAAACAAGACCAAATGGTAGTTACTGATATTTTATATGTACTGTAACGTTATAATTAAAATGAACTCTGTAAACTGAAATGTTCTTTTCATCTGACGGCAATTGATAACTATAGCCAATCCTCACATTCTGACGATTTAAGCCTTGGACGTTTGAGAAATTAATGTGATAAAAATCTATAACACACACACGCACGCACACATAGCTGATTCAGAAATCGACACTATGATATTAAAGAGACGTCATCGGCCATACAAAAATGAAATAAATAAAGATGTAAAAAGGACGAAGATATAGTTTTATACCTATATTTAAATAATACATTTAGGGTTTCGTTAGTAAAAATATAATTGGTTCATTTACATTCCCGCGACTGCGGTGATTTTATTAAGTTATACACTTATTGCATTACAACAATGTGCGCTGATTTTTAACCTTCCCGATTTGTTTTTGTATCGATTTATCTTTTAACCAATTATTTTTCATACTTTTCAAACATTTAATGTATAACAATTTAGATGCTGCCACTGCTTTTAATATGTAATTTTGTGTAAACGTTTCAACGTCACCCACACCATGCGATGAATAGACAGTTAGCCTTTTAAATAAAATAATAAAAAAATTACCAATACAAACTAACTTTGAATATTCCTCTTAATTATTAATTTCTCTGGCTTAACAAAATGAGTTGCAAATAACCTTTTCAATACCTTTATATAATAATATTTTTAATATTAATCCAATTTAATAGAAAAACGTTGTAGAGAAATAGAGTATTATTTTAAGAATTTTTTCGAGAAGAAATTATTATCATTTTATTAATAGGTTAATACTGTAATACGTAATTAAGTCTTCAAATTATGAGGTGTTACAAACCGTATCATCAATCTTACCTATATGGCATCGGTATATATTAATTAAACGATGTTTTTGGTGAAAGTACAGCTAAGCAATAGCAGAAAAATGTCAGTCTCCGAAATCAAAACCACTGTGTGTGACTTGCAACTGTTGCGTTTGTTATGATCTGTAAACGTAAATAAGGGTTAATTGATCAGTAATGCCTGTAGCTCTGTCGCGAAAACGAATCGGAATTGAACCGAAGCGAAATTTCATATGAAACTGGCACAGACTTGGATCGTTCCGGCGAACTGTTTAGCAGACAGGCTAATTACGAGAAACCGAATTTAATATGGAGCAAACTATGCGTTCCGTTTGCGCTTAGTTATCGTTCAGAGTGTGCTACAGGAAGGTTACGCTTCGCTTCGCTTCGGTTTCGGTTCGCTATTGTGGCTGGTTGCTTAAATTATCTATTTTAATTGAGATAATGTAGTTTTTTAAGAGTTAACTTTACCATAAGTATTTTTAGGTAAACTATTTTCTTAAGTATTGTACAACGCGCGCACAACAACAGGACATTTGCTTAGAATGCGTCGCACCCTCCTACTCACATCTCACCTCCCCGCATTCGCCCATATTTCTACAATGAACAACAATGCTATTTTTTCGTCACTAATATACAAAGTTAGACTGTGTTGTCATCAGACTCTGGTGTCATATCGTCATGAATTGTTTGTGTTCACAAATAATTCATTTATCACACAATTTGAGAATATCAAGAAATATTTGACCCATGTATAAATATAAAAAATGTAAATTTTGCAGAACGATATATGCAGTAAACTCAAAAAGCGACAACTATGTTTAATTGCTATCTAGAATATAGGTAGACATATATATGTATGTCAAGAATTGTGTTTTGTGTTATAATTAATTTTTAAAAAAATATTAGAAAAGATAAAGGACAATGTCTGTGTGCGTGCACTCCATACGATGTCTTATAAAATGTGAGTAATGACGGCATCGCCTTATCTTTGTTGGATGGTAGAAAGTTTGGCGGACGGTGTAATGCAGACCTTGTCTAATTCCACGGACACCTGCACGTCATAAATAACTACAACAATCAACATAAAAAAAGCGTTGGGGTCGCCGGCGGGGCGGAGGGCGCGGAGGGTGACGGTCGGAAGGGCACCAAGCCGCCGGGTCAACGAACTTTCCACCCTTTTATAACCATCGCTTATCTTCAATGTTGCTACTGGGCTAAGTAACTAGAATTGTACGAGACAGATCGACTGCGCCATGCTGGTTTGAACTCGTGCCTCAAATATGGCCATTTAGCGTTATTTAATACGTGTAACACAAGCATAGTGTTGGAAAATTGACAGTATGTTGAGAATGTTTGACAAAGATCACGCATTACGAATAGAATTTTTGAGACTATTCTCGGATTATCAGTAAGAAACTTTAACAAAGAGGACATTTGTCGGAATCAGTGTCGCTAATTAACGATCGGAAAAATGTGACCTTAATTATAAAAATTACATATTTAAATATTAAAATATCTTCACTTTTCAACATATTTAGTTACTCAATTTTTAGAAATATAACGACACAAAATTTGATTAATACAATACTATAAACTTGGTACAGAAGCTTGAAGCTCTAGACATTTTACCAAAGACTTTCCGTAGTGTTTTGAATAGTTTTTGTAAAATGTAAAAACATTATTTCTGCCCCGTTGTCATCGTAAAAGTCGATTAAAATAAGAGTTCGGAGACAAGTGTTTAGATCAGCAGCTTACATTTTCATATTTTATTATTATTATATATGCTTTTTTCTAGATTTTTTAAGGGGTTTTTTATCCTATTCGGATATGACAACCCCATAGTACTCTCTAAGTACTCAACATAATCATTTAGGGAGCGAGCTAGCAAAGTCGCTTAGCCTATATAGCTTATATATGCTTGCTTCTGGAGTTGGCTATTGTAATAAAGCACGTTAAGTTATCATGCTATATTAATGTTTGTGACAACTCTTTGTTATCAAACCGCAGTCGACATCCGGAGCGTGTCTTGCACAAATCTACTCCACACAACGTAAATAACTGAGTTACTTTGATACTAGATTTGGATCTTGATCTCCGTTAAGTTACTGCTATAGATTAGTCTCATCTGCCATTATCTTTAAAATTAAAAAAATAATAATTCTTGTGTCCTAATGTAGAAATAGCCTTAGCCTATGACATCGTTATTGTATATGTAAACTTCTTAAGAAACAAATAGACAAATATGGAAACTGAGCTTTCGCGTCATAATTATACAGTCATTGTTGTTAATTTACATTTGTACTGAAGGTAAGGGGTTTTGGTAAATAAGAAGTTTAGAGATAGTAAGTCATAGAAAGAAAGGTACAAGACCAATGTTACTCGAACTTTAGCCGGTGAGGTTGTGAGGCGGATGCTTTTCTACTGAGCCATCGCCGCTTAAGGTACAAAGTTTATTGTTAATTACGAAAACAGGTAATTAAGTAACAGTTGTATTGCTGTCCTTGGCGTCCCCGGGGAAGCGAAGGGCGGAAATAGAGGCCGGGAACACGTGTGCCGCATGCGACGATAACGAACCTCGCACAGAAACTAACGTGCTGCCATTTATGAATCGGAAATCAAATCTTAACGTGCTCTAAATAGAGTTCAAAAATGAACGCCTTACAGTTATTTATGGGAACATTGAATCGTCCTAGTTTGTGTGACATAGGAAAAATATAAATTTGTTGTAAAGTTGACGAGAACAGGAAAACGGCACCGTTACCTCGCACGTGGTAGGGACTTCCAAGTAACAGAAGTACCGCGGCCGTGTACCCGTCGCCCGCCGCCCGCCGCCCGCCGCCATGACACATCAGCCTCGCGTACCTACGAGCCGCTCTCACAATGAAAACATGTATATGTGTGTCGTTTTGTGACATATTTTTCCTCGTTAATGCGCATAAAGTAATCGAAGTGCCGATAATTAGTACAGAGTATGCGGCGCGGCACTAGTGACCGCGTCGTTGAACCTACTTACTGGTGCCGCAATGGCGGGGGCTCCAACGGGTAGGGTTTATACGTTAGGTTAGTTGATTCTAGAATAATCTCAGTAGATTATACATTATAATACAGTTATAATATTGCTAACTTTATCTTTGCATACGTAATGTTTTGATTTTTACTTCGAACAAAGGACGATTCTCACTACTGACCAAAACAAAGATTTGGTTTTCACCGAGAGAAGATTGTCCGACATTATTACAAAACAAAAACTTAAAAAATATATAGCTAATTGTACATTATCCTTGTATTGTTTGATAGAGATATCTGCGCAAATAAAAAAAGCTACATTTATAAATAATGTTACTAATAAAAACAAATTCTATTGATAAATTCTTCCCACGTTGTACATAATGTAATACAAATAATGGATATTAATTAATAATGTTTTCTTTTTCCATAATCAAAACTATTAAATAAAAGAAAAATCAGTGTTCAGAAATAATAAGCAAGTGCTGTGCTGGGTGGGATCAGTGGCATACCAAGAATCCAATTACTGCTGGCGAGTCAAATCACACACATCACACAGCAGACGTATAACAACAATCGTAGCTCTCAGGTGTAAAATAAATAACTCGAGCAATTACGAAGATAACCTAAAAGAACTTAAATACAAAAAATATTATAACGGCATAAGACGAAAGATTGCCTTCGGTATATAACATACGTACATAACACTCACGCTCGTCACCGAGAGGGATAAGTAGAGATTCCATTCGGACCGATCCGGGCACACCTCTCGCTTCTTCTAAATCCACACATGCTCGTTGGTTGCGGGTACTCCTTGTATATAACAATACTTGATTAATAAATAATCTGCTCCCCGTTTATGGGGTAACAAGTTATTTACTAACTAATATGAATAAGGTTCTTAAAAGATTGGCAGCTTACCTGAGCTATTCCGTTATTGTGGTTTGTATGGGTGTCGATGATCACATAACATCGAGGCAACTCGCTGCTCCTTTACTATAAAAATATCTATACTTATATAATAGAGCGGAGGAGTTTGTTTGTTTGACCGCGCTAATCTCTACCGATCGGATTTGAAGAATTCTTTTTGCAATTTACAACCCAAATTATTAAATAGATTACTTAATACTAAAATGTCATTTAACATTACGCTACGATTCGTCGAAACTGGGGATAAAGCTGAAAACTTGAATTGATATCTGAGAGACATGTTGAAGGACTGGAATATTTTTGTGATGACATCAGAAAGACAATTTCATTGATGCACTATCCGACCGTCTATCAAACACAGCGGCCATTTGAAGAGACCGGACGACCAAACCAGACAATGGACTACTAAAGAAATGGATGGATATAGGACATTTTTACTTTAGCTGATCTTCTATAAATACGTCTGCTTTATCTTGCATTAATTAAAACTAGAGGTTAATTTATGTTTTCCGTACACAAATTGAATAAACTGTAATTTTTGGTTAACGACGGTAACAAGAAATCTGTAAAATATTGATTAAAGATTGAACTATAATATAAATTGTATAGACTTTAGAATATACTCAAAGTGAGCGTAATAAAATCAAACTTACAACTATAGAAAAAGACAGAGGTAGAACCAAGCACTACGGATATTCATTTAGCGCGGCCCTGGTGCACCTCTCGCAGTTTCTAACTCTATGTACAGTCAAGTTCTTTGGCGGTATTCCTCTTTAGAAGAGACAATTGTTTGAATGTTTCGTACGCCTTGCGACGTTGACGGAGAAACAGTAACCAATAGGATGTTACTTATAAATAGGAGTTAGGACGAAAAAAGGTCGGTCAATGTTGTAACAATAGAGTATCCGCAAATAATGATTTCGTCTGAATGACAGAGATCGTAAAACTTCCCTAGCGGAAAACAAAGACAGTGGTGATAACAATAGTCAGGGGTACAGCGCAGGTACGCCACAGATTTTACTTAATTTTGTCAAAACATAGATAACACCCCAATTGGTTATATGTAAGAAGGAGTCAGAGTTTAACTTGTCACAAGGAACAAGGCAATTTTTCTGCAAGTGGAATACCGCGAAGAAACGACAAATAGTTTATTCACAATTCAAGCTAATGTTACAGATTATATTTTGTGTTAAATATAAAATGGAAGGCAAGGATAATAACAAAGATATTTGTAATAATTATGAATTTAGACACAATGAAAATTCTAAAAACCTTGTTTAAATTTCTGCTTGTAAAATTAGTTTTAATTTAGTTATTGTTTCTATTATTGTAGTTTGTATTATTTCTTGATTCATCAAGAAAAAACATACTTCAGCAGGTAAGTGAACTTTCTGAATCATGAGATGTTTCATTAAACTAATGCGCACCATATTTTAATCACACAGCTACATATATAAGGTTTAATCCTGTACATATATAATTATGGTGAAATAAAACTCATAATATGTTAATAATTTATTTCCATTGACTATGGAATTAACTGAAGGTTAAAAAGACTGGCAATAATGTATATTCATAATTTTTGTTTAGAATGCAGGCAACAACATTGCCGAAATGGGTCCAAGTTATAAATTGATGGTATCTTTTCGGGCAGATTCTGTATGAGGATGAAATGTTAGGCACTTTAGATAGTGATCTAAAGCTACCTTAAGGCGAAACGTAGCTCACCCTTGATGATCATGTTTATAATGAAACTTTATCAGAACTTAATAACTTAGGTGGAATTTTCTTTACGTAAGCATCTTACGTAAGCATTTTAAGCGAATTTTTAGCACACCAAACCAAAGCGGTTTGTTTTGTTTAATTTAATTTTTCGATGAAAGGTTTTAAAAATATTAGTCATAAAAAGTATCTTTGTAAAATAAAAAAAAAATGATTTTTAATTATGTTAAAGCATTCGACAATTTTAAATAAGTTGTACACAAAATATTTTTTTAAATATTATGACATCATTCCATAATAAATGTTAGGTGAAATATATATGATACAAAAAAAAGGTAAACGTTAAATTACGGATAAAATATTGATATAAAATCGAATATCAAATTAAGTAAAAGCAAGACGAAGTGAAATTTGTTATTGGTTTAGTTCGAAGATAACATAGTATGTAATTCAGATAATCAATACAAGTAGCGGTAGATATATAGGCAGCAGATAGTCGCCAGGGCCGTATCGTAATAGTCTGATAAAGCAATCGTAGGTAAAATGTTTGTCATCAGCCAACATATATATACCTACTGCCATCATCACAATCATTCTCTCCCCGCCTACACCTATGTGCTGTCCATTTAAGTGGACTCACCGAGGCAGGTGCCCACATAATAGGTATTTAATAGCCAGTACCTACTGTAATTATGTTCGTCATGTTTTTTGTCTATGATTAATTTCTTCTTGACAACCTTTGACTTCTTTCTATTTTACGTTTAGGTTTGTATTAATAAGTTAGTTTAGTTTTTAGTTAAGATACATTTCGATAATGTATAACAACGCAACATAAAAAATACAAAATAGAAACAAGGTTTTTACTTGGGGTAGTAAAATTTGTTTTGATTTAAATATTGTATTGATTTGTTTGTCTAATTTTCAACTGTTTAAGAGTCATATTGTAAGAAAATTGTTTAAAGGAAGTGTGCTCAAAGCGTAAAATAAAGGTGTTGTATTAGTATTATTTAGTGGGTATGTTTAGCAATTCGCGGTGCGGCTCGCGAGCGTCGTCGCTTGCGCATTGGGGCCGCGAGGGTGCGCGCCGCCGGGCACGCCTCCCGCCGCCGCCACGAAATACACACCACGATCAACATATACGAATACACTTGGAACACCACCCTAGCACTCACCCGGAGCCCGAGCGATCCGCCAAACCGAAAAAAATTCACGACAAACTCATTTTCAGACCTCGCCACGCACACACTCTCACTAGTGTACGAATCGAGTTTAATGGCCACATACGTAGCTTATACGTCACATGTCAGAGCTAATATTATAATGGATGGGTAAGAAAATTACATTGCGGATCGGCGGCGGGCGAGCGGCTGAAGGCAGCGAGCGATGTATCGTAGAGAATGTAGATAATGGCGCGCGGTGCGCATGTGTGCGCGTGTGCGGACGACGGCGCACGGCGGCGCGCGCATGTGTGCCTTCGCACCCGGCCCACCAACGAGGTTATCAATCTTTAATGAGTTCCTTAATATTTCGCATTTAAAAAAATCGTTTTTGTCAGACGTATTTTGCCAAGTGCACGAATCAATCGAAGATCGGTAATTCCTTTATTTATATAACATAATATACTAACTCAAATTCTTGCACGTTATTGTGCACATTTTTTTTTATAATTACATAATGATATTTTCGGTGTATACAATTACGTGCAATAACAATGTCCCAAAGTTGTATCTGAAATGTGAAATCTGTAAAAGTTTTAATTAACGAGTTGACGATATAGTTGGAGCGAGTTAAATTTCCGAGCCAGCAGATTGACAGGCGCCAGTAGTGGAAAGAGAAAGTAGCGCCGCCGCTCAGCGCCGCCTCGGATGCGTATTCTTTGATTCCTCACAAATTGTACATACTATGCAAATTACCGCCTCGTTCTTCGCTCGAATTGCTGCAGAAAAACGTGCAATCTACAAATGATTCTAAAATCATCACTATTAATAAAGGGTATCCATAAGGGGGTGTTCTTTCCCCAATACTTTGGAACCTGGTCATAGACGACCTCATAAACAAAATCAATAGTAACCGCTTTTACACAGTGGGGTATGCTGATGATCTGGCGACATTGATCATAGCCGGATCAGCCCACATCGCATGTGACAGCACTACGCATCGTATAACGCTGGTGCAGGGATTTCGAATTATCAGTCAATCCTAACAAAACGGAGCTGGTAATGTTTACGAACAAAAGGACACTTG
>DWLR01004840.1:0-11605 GCA_018246295.1 Papilio alexanor hazarajatica | reverse complement strand
ACTCTAGGTAAGTTAATTTATAACGTTTTTCCTTTTAAATTATTCAGGGTACAATGTTGTTACCTAATGTTCACAGGAATTTAATATATCGCCCAACTCGTATCTATTACAGTACACTGTAGCAAATTGAAATCCCTACTTTTCCCAAGTGTCAAGAAAACGTAATTTAAGAAGGCGAGAAATTCGAAGTGAGTCTATTTGGTACGTACTGTTTTGTTGAATTTCTTATGAAGAAAAAAGGAGTTCGGAACTTAAGCGTAATACAGTTTTGTGAATTTTTATTACGTTTATCCATTGAAAAGGAAAAAATAACAAAAAAGACGACTAGCCCAATTCAAGAAAGACTATAACAAATACTATAAAGACTATTAACTATGAAGATATTTAGGTACTTTTGTACATTAAGTTGCTACCTTTATAATATACGATTCCGTAAGAACCGTATAACATTGACGGAAAACCATAAATATCGAGAAAGAACGCCTTGGCAAAGCACCTCTTCTGGCTTTCCGCACATATTCAAATATTTCATTTGGCAATAAAATGGATAAGAGTACAATATTTGCGCACGGATGCCGCTTCCATTATATACATTCTTCCACGTGACTTAATTCTTTGCTTTTTTCCTTAAAGCATTTTTCTTTTTTACCGAAGCGATAAAAGTCACCTATACCGATCGAGAATTTTGAAAAAAGAATTGTGAATTTTGCTCTTATTTCCACAGACACCTTTTTTATTGGTTATATATTTGGAATAGGAACAACCTTTTAATATTTTAAATTAAAATAAAACAGACTTCAAATTTATATAATTTCATCTATAAGTCATAATTATTTAATTCATTTATAGCCACGGTATTTATCATTATAGATCCATTGAACTCAAGCAGGGCTTGTCTTAAATCTACCGATATATCAATTTTCTGTATATCTTCAGAACCCAATGACATTCAAAATTAAATGGGATACACACTCGAATGCCCCCTTCCAACAAAAAGAAATTGGAAATCGAATCATACGTGACGTGATTTCTGATGTAAAAAAACATAAAAAAATACAAGCGAATTGGCACCTCTTACTATTTTTTTTAATTCATTAAAAAGAGTAAATAAAGTAAATAATAAAGACATTTAGTTGTTCCTTACCAGTCATCTGGCATATCGCTTCTAATCATCACGAATCGTATCTTAATGTAATCCCAAGAGGTTTGTAGAAATGAATTTTGTTTCAAGATACTAACCGCTAAGTTGTAAATAATTTGAATACGAACATACATCGGTGTACTCCAACGTTGTCATATTCAATGAGCTTAGCTCTATCATTACAATTTAATTTCAGATCGATACTTGTTGTCGCTCACATTTCCGGCGTACCGTAAATACATAGATGGCACAACGAATAAATGCAGTTGCCTCATTGAATTTATACAAGGAGTTTATATAATAAGGAAGGAACTGACTTCAGTTCTTGACATGCATTATGACAACACCTCTCTCAGAGATAGTTACAATGAGTGACAGTTTTTTGTTATTTAAGCCTGTCTTGTAGGATATCTATCATCTAATTGTGGTATGAAATTTACGAGTATATCACACAAAAAATAGTTTAACTATATAGATAGACTAATAAGGTCATACTAGATTTTTTTAAAATTCCAGTCGGCTTGTTGCTAATATTCTTAACACTACCCCTTTAACATAGCTTTTTTTTAAAGCAACGTCTGCTTTATAGACATAAGATTTATATTCACAACACAAATCTTTACATCAATTTCAAAGGGTGTGGGAAAAACGAACATAATATTATAGTAGTGTATCATTATTAGAAACGATCCGTTACACTGACAGGAAGGCACTACAGTAAAACAATGATAGACGCGGGGTACGTTGGTGAGAATTTATATTCACCTTTGTTATGTAGGGCGCGGAACGGCGAGGAATTCCGCACATGGACGCTACAGGTGCATCGGATGGCGAAACGAAGACTAAGCTCTTGTATGAGACGTATCAAAATATAAAATACATACATGCAGTTATTCTGGTGGTATGTGTATTTTCTATCTTTAATTGGGAATAACTGCGTGCACTAGGGTGCATAATGCATTTTTGGAGTTTTTACTTTTAATTTAGTAAAATATTATTTTTCCCTGTCTACTCGAAAGATGATTTTCACAACAAATGCTTAGCTTATACAATTTGTGACTGCACAAATATATATTTCCTTTATTAATGATATATTATCAATAATCATTCAACCTTATGTGTAAACCCATAGTTAAAATTGTAGAAAATCAGGAGACTTTTCAAAATGAAAAAAAAAAAAAAAAAAAAACTCCAACGACCTAGTGTATAATTTAAGATGAAAGATAAATTAAAATGTTTCACTGTGTAAAGAATCATCGTTAAATTTTTCGTGTTCGTAGAGAATACTGAATGCGGTTGAAAAAGAACTTTAACTTTTACTTTTTGAGAGTGAGTTTAGGGCACTGTGATAAAAAAAAAATGTCTTATTCGAATTCCACGCTACGAGAAATGAGAGCTATGTCATACTGATATGAGTTATTTGTAAACGAAATAGCAATAAATCGTAATTTTTACTAACGTAAGTAAATCTTATAATATTCCCAAAAAATTGGTATGAGCTAAAGAAAAAAAAGAAATTTCTAAATTAATGGACTTGGAAGTAAAAAATATGAAATATTTAAATATGCAGTAGTGCTTCTCGGTCGCTAGGGCCGTGTGTACTTGTATAATAAAGAAACGTTCTCATAATAAATGACGACACGTACCCAAGGTAACGCCGTTCTTTCATTTTTCGCACGGACGATTAATCTTCCGAGTATAGACTTTTCCCTGGGAATATATCGACAAATGGTGGAGTACTTTATTGTTTCTCATTGTACTACAACGCTTGGTGGCACTTATTTGACCTCTCTAGTCGTTATTTATGGTCTGTCTTTTAAGTCGAGACCTGAATAAACTCTTTCAAAACGTTGCGTTTTGAGAGAGTCGGGAATTTAATAAACGTGTTATGTTAAAATATATGAAAAACCGAATATTTTCTGGTTTTTACTAGAAATCGGAGTCTCTAAAGCAGAATTGTCATTTAGGTATAGCGTTATTTTATTGAAACGTTTTTGAGACTGGGCTGATGGCGTTTAAAACTACGAAGTATTCAAATAATACTTTAGCTTACTTATTTCCTTTTGACAACGAAACCTGAGACACATATGGCATTCATTTCTGAGTCACTAAGATATATTTTGTTAAATTAACACAAAGTGTGTCGATTTTCTTTTCTGTTTCTTAAATTCGTTAAAAGTAGCAAAACCCAATGCAATTTAAAACGAAGCGTTTTATTTTCTTTGGCTCGTAACTGACGAAGAAACTCTCAATGAATGAAATGCTCTTGGAAAATAAATTGCTGTTAGCGATTGAAACTTTTACTTCTGTTTTAAGACCAATAAGTGCTCGTTACTGCTAAAATGTATAAAATGCACATCATCAACTTATTCTTGCAAGCAGTGCTTGAAATTTCTAAAAAATCCTTTTATTCATTATACTCCTGTTTCAAAATATTTATATTCTACACTACCAAGTGCAAAAATGCTAAACTATCTCAAAATACTAGGCCTACAATTTTATTTCTTAACTAGTTAAAAAGGCTTCAAACACAATTGCATTTCTAGGAAATGCAAAGTTTTATAATGTATTATTTTAGCAATACAACACTGCCTTAGGTACTATAGGATAAAGTACGGATAAAACTTATGTTCCCCATCGATAAAATTTAAGGCTTATTTATACAGTAAATTACCACTAAAACTCCTACGCAAGGAAGTAGTAATTCTGGGGCCGTACTGCCACACACTGTCAGTGGCGACGAACACTCATCAACAGTGTTTGTTGAGCCTCGAGCGCGACTGGAACCGGATGATTAAACAGAGTGCTGCTCAATTACCCTCGAGAACCTTGAGGAATTTTTTATTGACTTCATAATTTACCTTTTTACATTTAAGATATTTCAATATTAATTAAAGAAAACGTTCGCAATTTACATATTGTTTTCAGTTCGAACAAAACAACAGGGTGAAACATCTGAACTTAATAAGTTTGAATCTAACGGTCTGAAAAGAAAACAAACAAAAATACTTCTATTCAATTTTAACCCTTATACTTTCGCAATTTTAAGGAAATTTTAAGTGCATTCCTAGACAGTATGTTGGAGAGAAGAGTCCCCCTCTACGTAAAGAAAATGAGGTGGGAGAACGTAAAGAAAAAGAGATAGGGCCGAGATAGGGCCACTCTACTTTTAATAAGCAATGTAAATAACGAAGTATTTCGAAATACTTCAATTACACTAGCATTCTCTGTGGTTGGGGTACTTCCTCTTTCAAGATGAATTATTTATACCACAATTAGTAGTCAGTCTCCAATGACAACTTTATTATTTATTTGTCCAATAAGTCGCCTCATGAACAGTCTCGCAACATAATTTTGTGTGTCTTGAAATTAAACAAATTTTACGGATTTTATCGTGGATTTATTTATTTTTAATACCTGACGTTTCAGGTGCTTTACATCACTCATGGTGACAGGGAACTGAGTTGTTTGATGTCCCGATATCAAAGTTCCTGGCGAAGTATCCTATCTTTAAAAAGTAAGTAAAGTAAGTAGTGATAATTATGAATAGAATAAAAAGAAAGTAATAAAATAAAAATGAGGTTCGTAAAATTAATTTAATTTCAATATCTAATATTCGGTTAAACATAAGAAATCCTTGTGTGCGTTCATTAGCAGCCTGCACTAATAAAGGGCTATTCATTTACATTATTTTCCAACATACCATGTATAAGCCAACTTCAATAATCTTTCTAAAATTTAATTAAAGAAATATGACCCGTATATAATTTTGACAGAGAAGCGAAAATCGCATACAATAGCAGCTGTAATCGTCGCCGCCAAATTGGGAACCCGTAATTTACTAATTAAACGAACGCTCGAAGTAGTTTGTTCCGTTTGACGAGTGAGCCCCGAATTTGTAACCGCTCTTAATTGTTCCAGCAAATAAAACCGAACAAATTAAATGCGTCTCGTAATTAAAGCAAGTGGCGTGAGCTTGAGTTGATATTGATGACGCGCCGACTTGTTCACCGATCTTCTTGTTATGATAAACAGCAAAGACAACCATGAAGACCTAAGAAGTATGAAATATCCAATAAACCATAATTGACTATAAAAAGTCTTGCGAATCTTTCTCTTACGAATTCTTAACAGTAGTAGAAGCATTGGTAGCAATTGGTTACTGTTATCGAGGGAGCCCCGCCTTGAATCTCTGGACCGACTCTACTGGGAAAGTGGGTTTTACCAGTTTCAGGGTTTGGGCCGATGAGTGAAGTCTTGGAAGTACTTTTCGTTTCTCGCGTTTTTTAAATTATAATTGTTTTTGTGGTTATTGTTGTAAGTTAAGTATTTTTTTTATTGAATTATTTCATCCAAATCATTAATTAGTTTATTTTCTTCTATGAAACTTTCTATAATTGATTATTGTAAAGGTACTTAATATTACATACAATTATCTCTATATCTATATCTAAACTATTTTACGTTACATATTTTCGGAACAATTTAAACAATAGAAAGGGTTAAGCTACGTCTTACGATATCGAATAAATGACACATATATATCTGTGTTCATAACCTCGTAACTGCTAGATATATACGAGTAACAACACCCAGGCCGAAGATTCTTAAAGGGTCGTATCGATTATATCCCTCTAGCCATTCCATAGCCTATTATAATAATCAAATCTCGTGTTAGGCCTATCATACGAGATGGGGGTCACGACCCTTCGGCGGCATTTGTCTTTATGATAACTGTATGAACTTTGCCAATATCTTGGCAGAATTATTTTAATTACTGCGAACAAATTAAGGTCCTACGTATCCGAGATATATTACAAATATTTTGAGTATTATTCGATAGTTTTACTGACATTCATTACGATTGATAACTCAATAAACCCTCATAATGTGTAATGTGTATAAAATGATAGTTTGGCTTAAGTGGAGAAAAGTGATGAAATGTTTTGCCGCCGCCCGTACTTCCCTCCCATTTCCTCCTTTCCACCCATTCCCTATAAAAACTACTTTCCTATAAAAAGTCAGGGATATTGTTAAGAAGCGATGATCACAAGGTGTGCTAAGTTTAGTCATTTGCCACCTTCTGTTAAAAAAGGTTCCTATAAGTAAAAATAGTTATAGAGATTTAATGTTGAGTATAAATATTCTCAACATTAAATCTCTATAACTATTTTCATGGAAATATGCATATTAATACTTGTCGGTATCAAATTCTTTCAAAAATTATTTGTCATTTTGAATTTCAAATTAGGAAGAGTTGCCGCAACCTGTTTCGGGGACGGAGAGCGGATCTTGACAAAGTTCTTAACAACTTCTAATTCAAGTTTTGGGATTAACAATCTCTTAATACCGTATAATTTGTAACTCCCTTATCATTACTCACTTTGAGGTCGAGATAAAATTTTGTTTAATTTTGAGATAATTATTCCGTTTTATACAAGGTCGTGTTTGCCCCATTTCCAGCTTAGTTCCGGATTTTATAAAATTTGTTTAATAGGATTTTTTATTACATAATATGTTGATAACAACCTTAAGTAACATTTTAAACTTAAAATTATTTTTATTTATCTAGACTAATGAATTAATCTAAAAGTAGTCACTAATTAAACATGCATGATAGTATTAAGTACTCGTTTCCTTTTTTATTGCAAATATTCAACTTTTGCATAGAATAAATGTACTTTGATTCTGTGGTAGTTTTCTCAACCGTGTTATCTTTTATACGTAAACCAACGATAATAGCATAAATTCTAATATTAAATGTCTTATTACTATAATCGTAATTGTTGGAATACAAATGGAAGAATCAATTTTTAAATAAAATGATCTATTTATGAGCTATTATATATAAGCCTTCGTTAGTTATTATAATTATATTATAATGATTAACGAAGGGCAAATGCGCGATGTATTGAATGATAAGGATTCTGTTTCTGGAATAATCGACTTGTAAATTAATGTTTCTGGATTAGTACACTGCTTTGATCATCCCTATAAGCAATTGCGAAATTCATAATTTATCATTGTCCCAACATTTTTGGTTAATTAAAACGTCTAATTAAACATGAGATTTTCATTATTCCATTGAAGCGCCGACGGCCGCGGGTCAACAATATAATTGCCAGGCCACTGCAAGACCATTGAAATAAAAATTTAAAACCGCCGAGCGGCGGTGGAAAGGCGTGGATGGATTTAAAGCGTCAATTAGTACGCCAGAGGGAACTAAATTTGTATTCCATTAGCAGTAAAAATAGTTTCATAAGTTTGCGTAGACTTAGATCTTCTAGATGTGACAATAACATTTCAGGTAAGTACAATATTAAAGATTATAACGTTAGTAGATTTTTAATTTGTATATTGTTAAAGATTTTATTTTAGTTCTGTAGCTCTCATCTCTAAATTTAAATTCGTTAATTATTAAAAAACAGTTATACTTTTTTATGAGCAAATATTTTTTTAATCATTATTATAGCATTGATATTGTTTTTTTTTTTTGAAAAACGTGGCAAACAAGCGGACAGGTCACCTGATCGTATCGATATATAGGCATCGGCAACAATCTAATGACTTGTAGATGCGTTGCTTGTCTTCAACGGAAAAAAGGGATAAAGAGAAAATAGGATATTTCTTGTGCTATACATCCCCCCTACGTCAAATTCACGTTTTCCCCTTCTCATCATTTTCTTATAAGAAAAGGGTAGGAAGGAGAAGATGACTGAAATTGAGCCTCCGGCATCTCACATCAGATGAAACGCAGAAAACTTCTACTTCACGCCTGTCTTCTATGAGGTTGTTACCTCAATACCACGGCATTTTACTATTCGAGCCGGCCCATTCGACTACAGATGTTATTGTTGCGGGCTACAGATGTTATATATGTATAGTAATTCGAATATTATAATAATAATCCTGAACGAAGCCACAAGTGAAAACGCTATACTGGTATGTGCTTCCGTCTCTACCCATTACGTTAGTAATTAAAAGTTGGTTGGTTGGTGAAAGAAGTTAGCCAATGTATTTTATAGTTAATTTCAATCACTTTCGCAGCTATGCTCATTGTATTTAAATTCTGCCTTGGTGCGCGCGCATTTCATGAAAAAATTCCACTCCCGTCTTTTTTCTCTTTCGTACCTAGAGAAGTATAACTTCAAAATAACATTTAGCTTAGACCTTTTACTTAGGTCATCTTAAAATTACATTATTAGACTTATGATGGCTTAACGTATGCGGAGTGAAATTTGGACAATGTTTGTATATATAAAATATAAAAAAAATAAAATCTAAATAAAAATATGTGTCTGTTAATGTAAAGTTAATATATCTGTCAACCAGTTTGGTAAGTTTCATAAAGATTGGGTGTTTGATTTTGTAATTATTGTGAATCAACAAGAACGCCGTCGTCAAACAGTATGTAATTTCTACAGCATACATCCCCTATGTCCGAAATCAAAGGCGGTGGAACATTTTGTGCATTTGCACAAAATGTTCCACCCTTATGATATCGAGGGTGAGAGTCGGAGCACCATTTACAATAATTTAGCATCCTTTGCCTTGAAGAAAACCACTGCTAGAAAGCCTGGTTCTGGAAATTATTCCAGCTTTTTCTGAGAGAGCTCGATTAAAGAAAATTACGGCCGACCGTTTCCTAAAATCATACAGAGAGCTCGGAAGAAAATTTAAGTGTGACAGCAAAATTGTTAAAAAATATCTTAAAGACATGGGCATCGATAAGCGGTGTAGAAAAGTTAAGCCCACCGTCTCTGAAATCCAAGAATTCAATCAGAAAGTACCGTTGCGTAAATTAGTCAAAATATTTTACGCTAAAAGCAATGTCACTTGCATTATGGATGACGAGTCATATTTCACGTTAGATGGAAACGAGTGGCAAGGCAATTACTACTTTGAGAACACCAATGGCCAAACCGATGAGAACATGAAATATGTTGAGCGTACAAAATTTCCTAAAAAACGTTTTGCTATGGCTTGCCATCAGTCGACGCGGAATGACTAAGCCTGTATTCTTTGAGTCAGGTATAGCTATGAACGCCGATCGCTACATAGAGCGTTGTTTGCCATTAGTGCGGGATTTCATAAATACGAATCATAGATGAGAAACTTTAGTGTTTTGGCCAGACTTAGCCTCAAGCCATTATTCCAAAAAAAACCCTTAGCAAAATGGCGGAGTTGAACATCCCATGCGTACCGAAGACTTCAAATCCACCTAATGTTCCGCAAATTCGCCCTATTGAAGATTTTTGAGCAAGTCTAAAGAGGCGAGTATATTGCAATCATTTTCGTCCCAAAAATGTACAGAGTTTGATTCGAAAAATAAAATTAGAGTTGAATAAAATGCCGACATCTGTGTTTTCGAGAGCGATGGACAAAGTAGCACAGAACTGCCGTAAAGCATCTCGCATGGGAGTAAACTATTTTTTACATTAAGCATTGATATATACATTATTATAAAAACATAATTATATTAAAAAAGAATGGTGTTTTTTTATTTAAAACAATATTGATCTTTGTCTAAATGTTTCTCCGCATATGTTATTGTGGAAAACCATTAACAACATCACTGGACGGAAAGGAAATAAACTACCTGCAACTGAATTACTATAATCATTTACGCACTAAAGGTGCAGTTGACAGTATAAACAGCACTTTGCGAACTTAGAACTTCGCTGATAATATTACGCCGTTATGGGGCGTGCCGAAAGACTAATTGACCTAGAAGGGGCACAGAGAGCAGTACTGAAGGTACTAATGCGCCTTCCGTACCGACATCCTACCACTGCACTGTACGAGGAGACTAAAGTGCTCTCAGTTAGGGAGCTCTTCATACTGCAATCACTTCTAAGGTACCACCACACTTCAGCTATTCTGCTACTACACTCTTCAAAAAGAAAATTACATTGCTCTATTCCCCTTATCAAAACCAGTTTTGCGCAAAGGCAGTACAACTTTCTTGCGCCCTTAATTTACAATCAAATACTAGCACAGTGTGACATTAACCTAGGAGCTCTAAATATTTTAGATTCAAAAAATACATAACACAATGGCTAATGTCACTCGACGACGACCGATCTGAATTTTTACAAAAAATAATACAATAAAATAAAACAACAAAATAGATAGAAATACCGGATCTTTGGCACATTACAATAAACAAGCACATACACATACACACACTCACACATACAAATACACGCCCATACAACACACTTATATAGCACACGCACGATATACTTAGTAACCCATTCCACCTCCTCAATGTAGATAGCGAGGTCAAGCGAAAGAAAAATGAATCACTTAGCGACTCAATTTCTCCGGTAACTAGCGATGAAGTTGAGGATATAATTAAAAACTTACGCCCACGTAAAGCACCCGGCTCAGACGGAATCACCAATAGGGTGACCAAACTCCTTCCAGCTGCTATAATTCAGCTTCTCGTGCTGATTTATAACACGGCAATGATCCAAAGTGTCTTTCCCAGCGAGAGGAAAGATGCAGAAGTCATAGGGTTCCTCAAACCCTCAAAGCCGGCAATAAACCCTAAAACCTAACCCTAAAACGGGGGTGCCATGGTTTGTGCGTAATATCGACTTACACATAGAGCTGCCTGCCATAGCCCAACACCTGAAGTTGGCATCGCGTCGATATTTTGACTCTGCCCTCGGTCATTCTAATTCGTTAGTTGTAGGTTCCGCCATGACTATCGTAGACCTAGGCACGTCCTTGATTTCCCAGATGACGAGGCGACTATTGTTCTGCGAAGATTCAGAAACTTCGCCAACAGATTAAAACACACCGTCCTTGCCGGCGAGGACGGCCATATTATTCACGATTTGGTCTCATAGCAGGCAGGGTTTCCTCACCCAATGATAGAAGCGTTGCTGGAGTTTCTTCCGCCACTTCTTCTTCCAGCGCTAACGCCTTTCGAAGTTGTAGTAATGTTAGCTGTATTAATAACTGCTCGAGCCGAGGCTCCCGAGGGAGTTCTTGAGCTGAGTTACTCTTAACGAGGCTTAGGCTAAGCGCCCTCTGCGCTCTGCCGCCTCAAGCCCGGTGTAGCTGTAAACGCCTCCAAGACAATCAGTGGCAAATCAATCACACAAAAAAAACTTCAACTTGTTGATACAGTTAAGTACCTCGGAGTTCAGTTAGATTATAAACTCAGTTTCTAAAATCATATAGATATGCTAACTTCCAGATTACTTAAATTAATGTGTTTATTTAATAATTTGCATATTGTAGCTGACCAATGTACCATAAAAAATATATATCAAGCACTTTGTCAATCACTCTTAACTTATTGTATAACAACCTGGGGTGGGACCTCAAAGACTATTCTTTTAAAACTTGAAAGAGCCCAACGTGCTATATTAAAACAGCCTATTCTCACCCGTATAGATATCCCACACATGATTTATATATGTGGAGTTAAAATCGTCCGACAACTGTGTA
>DWLR01004839.1:0-11605 GCA_018246295.1 Papilio alexanor hazarajatica | reverse complement strand
GATGTCCATGGGCGTCGGTTCACTTAATGTTAGGCGACCCGTTGCTCGTTTGCCTCCCTTATTCTATAAAAAAAAATTGAGATATTGGAGTTAATTTATGTTTAAACAATCGGAAAGCCTGAAATAATTAACAATTTGTGTCGTTTGAAGTCTACGAATTTATCAGTCTGCCCAATTATATCCATCAAATTTTATAATTGGACATATAATTGGACAAAATGTAACTACGAATTTCGCGAAGATACATACGAATCGCTTGGTAATGAGCGTGCGGCTTAAAAAAACACGTTCAATTTTATTTTAATAATAGGAATGATTTATGTTATAGAATATAAAAGTGGTAAAGCCTGCTGGTAAAGCCTAAATACTGGGTGTCTCAGTAAGAGTGCACTTTTTCATTTTAAAATAAAAACAAGTATTTTATGATAGAGTTGTAATAATTTTATTGTTTTGTAAAGAAGACATTCCGATTCACAAGTTCCGATTAAGTATGAAATAAAATATCCGGCAAATGACCCCCGCGGCTCCGATGACAGGCCATTACTCTTTTCATGAAATTTTCCATGACTTTTGCACAGAGATGTGGCTGTATCTCACCGATGACGCATTGGATTTCCGATTTGAGCTCAGGAATTGTTTCTGGTTTATTCGCATAAGCCCGAGATTTCACAAAACCCCAAAGAAAAAAATCGCACGGCGTTAAATCGCACGATCTTGGTGGACAGTTGACATCAGAATTTCGTGAGATAATATGTTCTGGAAATCGTTGCTGCAATAGGTCGATTGTTTCATGCGCAGTGTGGCAGGTTACGCCGTCCTGCTGAAACCACATGTTGTCCAGATTTATGCCGTCCAGTTGAGGCCACAAGAAGTCCGTTACATATTCTTGTAACGAATGCCGTTCACAGTCACTGCAATTTCGGCCTCATGTTCAAAAAAGTAAGTTCCAATCACGCCGCCTGACAAAAATCCGCACCAGACAGCTACTCGTTGTGGGTGTATTTGTTTCTCATGGATTACATGAGGAGAGTCCCAAATTCGACAATTTTGTGTATTCACGAAGCCATTCATATGGAAATGCGCTTCATCGGAGAAAATTACTTTTTTCGAAAAATTGGCATCGACTTCACTTTGCTCCATTACCCATTGAACGAATTGCCGGCGCTTTCCGTGGTCTGCTGGTTTGAGCTCCTGAGTTAACTGAATCTTGTACGCATGAAGGTGGAGGTCTTTAGTCAAAATTAGCTGCGTAGTGCTTCCAGCAGCAATGTTTTCAAGAGACCGACCGATACGTTGACGCAAAGGATTATTATTATCCATAATTGACCCAGTTTCTTCAAATTTTTTGACCACTCTTCGAATGGTTGACACATTAGGTGCACTTTCTCGGCTGAAAATTTGGCGAAGTTTGCGAGGGGTTTCAGCGTAACTTTCCCCATTTTTGTAATGAGTTTTCACAATTATAACGCGTTATTCTTTCGAAAAGCGCTCCATTTTTAGTAATCGGAATAAACAGAGGTGACAGCTGTCAAATTTCAAAGTTGCATGAAAAAAAAAATATTCCAATTTTAAAAAGTGCACTCTTACTGAGACACCCTCGTGACAACACACGCAGTGTTGTTGGTATTTTGTTAAATACAGTCATTTATACAGTTATTCCCAAGGAGGGTTGGCATCAGGCAGGCGGCCGGCCGTAAAACTATAGCCAAAACCAGTTGCAGTATGGACTACATTAGAATCCAGGATACATGGAAGAGCAGTACATACTGTGCCGACCCTACGCAGTTGGGAAAAGGACAGGGAGATGACAGTCATTTAAATATCGCAAGAGTTACGTGTCATCGCAACTAATATGGGATAAACAGTATATTAGTTAAAATTAAATGTAAGATTAAATAAAATGTATAAAAATATTTCATTTATTACCGACAAAATGTATTGGAGTTCAAGTTTATCCAGAGGCCTTATCGAAGTAGGCAAGCGGGACATCAATCCTCTTATAAACATGAAGCGACTCAGAGAAGTTTTCCTCTTTAACTGCCGGCCCTATTGAGCACGATCCAGTGGTACTGGTTTTCTCAGATACTATGAACGGTATAGACAACTAAACGCTATAAGCCTCACATCCTGTTTAATCAGTGACCTCTAGCTCGGTTATTACGTAGAATTCTTAATATAACTGGTTACTTTACTGTTCTAGCTTTTATTATCTAAGCACTTTTGGGAAACGCCTTTGAAAAACATAGTACTCGTAGAAACAGAAAAATATAGAAAAAATAAAACGTCTTAAAATATTTTGTTGCATTTTAGAAGGAATATAAACACAAATGTCTACAACTCAAAAGAGTTGTGTACCTTTATATTATGCTTGTATTAATATTATGCCTAAAATGCGCAGATAAAAATAAAATATTGTATAGAAGAAAGAGTCTTTATTGTGAGTGTTTGTGAGTTTTTATTCCGAGGATATAACAAAAATTAGCATATAATATTAGTAGACTTAAGACAAGCCCTGTTTCGGTTTAATTGATTGGAACGAGATCTACAAGACTATAAATGACTATAAACAATAAGTTTTTAGAATTAGTAAGTATTTAAATTTTTATAAAGATATACCGATATTTAATCGTAAGTATAGTACTGGGGGTTATTCGTATTGATATTTTATTTTAATCTAAGGCGTCCTCTAAATTTAATTTTTAAATTGGCGTATAGTAAATAAATCCAAACCGGAACCTAATAACTTTCTGATGTCTTAATACGGATTCTATTCAAAGACTTATATGTTGTTGCGTGTTTATAACTACGAGTACATTACACTAATCTATCTCATCTCGGCGAATGACGTGACAGCTTTTAAAATTAACAAAAACGAAAATATTGATATTTAAACAAATATTTATTAAATGTACGATGAGCTTTATTTTATCTCGTAAAAATATGCTAACTCGAAGCCACACCAGCGATGTACAGGAAAACATTACATAAATAACTCGGTATTCGTGACCCGGACACGGTGGGTTATGCCGAAGCTAGGGCTGACAAAAGTTTAATTAGGAATATTATAAAAAAAGACTAGATGCAAAATAGCTCGACAGATTAGTGGGATGCTTTTAAAAACTAACTAACTAGAAAATAAATTTAAAATTTCCTTTAGTTCGATTTTCTTAGTTCATACTTTCATTCATGATACAATTTAAATCGTTTGTCGAGGTTTATATAAATTATAAGTCTAGCTTTGTTGCTACTGATCACTGTTGGTGCAATGTTTGTCTAAAAAATCACCATACGTCCATGAGATATCTATTCAGTTGAAACTTCTGTAAGAGACCTTAAGTTCCCTTGGAAAGAGCCTCTATTTAATCCATTTTTAGAATTATTATATGGAGATTAAATTTTTTTTAATTGAATGCAGTATGCTATCTTATAATTTACAAAATTATTAAAATCATATAGCGCAAACATTGAAACTAAAGTAAATATTAAAAAGGAAAGTCATTACAAATTTGTCAACCATAAAGATAATACAAGTCCCATATCCATATTTATTTTTGAGTACATATGTTAGGTCATTTCGGGTCACACTTGCATTTTTTGTGTTATTTTGTCACGAATCGGACGGACTTCTTAATGTTTTGATTGTACGGTGTTTTTTATCAGCGACGTCTTATGGCACTTTTATTGATGACAAATTTTCTTTTGAAAAATGCTCTCGAAAATTTATAACAATATAGTATTTTTGTCACAATACAACAGTTTTAATCAGATTTAACATACAATTAAATCATTATTAATGAGTTTTCTTTGATACATAGGATCAAACGCGTAACGGGGCAAGTAGGCTATCGTTTCCAAATTTGGAGACCGCTGGTCAATTCTCGTATAAAACTTTAATTTTACGGAAGCATTTCACAGTACAGATCTTCCTTAAAATTTAAAATGATTAAGCATTCATACCATTCCAGCAGTTGTTACGTTTCAATTTCTATTGTTAAAGTGTATAAAATATATTTAATCTTCTCTTCAAAGTAGACCGTTATCGTAAGGTACTCGCCTCCTCATGATTTCTTAGGATACTTACAATTAAATCGCCCATGTTAAATATACGCAGTGTAGGCAGGACAACGCGCTGAGTTTAACGTATGGGGTGCACGAAAATTTTCCACTAATTGAGGGTTCAGCCGCGCGTGCATTTTGAGCAGGGACGCGCGGTTTGAAACTCAATTACACTGTATATTCAACGAGGCCTTGTTGGCTTTACTGGAAATTCGCAGTGCGAGTTTTGCTTACCACAATTTAAAGTTATTTGATGGCATTTTCTTTTAATTAATGGAATGATGATCCTTGTAAATATTAAAAAATAGCAGCTAATCTCAGTTAAACTGATAGTAGACTGATCGAAATTACTCACTTTAATATCAACAAAGTAAGAACTCTTGTGACCCAAATACTCGATGAGAAAGCAATGCCTTTGTTTGGTGCCACCTCGCGGGGTATAAGGCAATCTAATTAATAGAGAAATCGTATGTATACTAGTCTTGATTTTACAACTGCTCAAAATGGAAATTGGGGGAATAGTTTGTTTGTTTGATTGTTTCCTTGTTTAGATGACGCCATACACGTTAGTGCTACAGCTTAAACACTCATCAACCATTTTTGCAAATCGCAAACACTGTACACGTATGAAATAGTACTCTTATTATAAAATTCATATGATTTAATCCTGTAACTTAATATATTAAGTGCATAGAACTAAAGGAAGAAAAAAAAACATCGTTCCCATAGTTAAGAATATCAAAAATGTAATTGTCGAACTTTTATTTAGACTTTTTAGAATAATTCTCACTCACGTGTTTATCTAACTTAGTTCATATAGCTATGGCAAGAGAAGTGGGTCAAAAGATATGAGTGCGGGGTTCGTATCCGGATCAATATTGCAGAGCGATCGCTTGTAAAGTCTATCAACACCTGTACCATACAGTTGTACAATCGCATTTCGACCTTTGAAATCGAAACTTCGATTCGAAACTTTGACAACGAGCAATGTTCTAGTATCACTGTACAAAAAAATCGAGTTTGGCAATTGTAAAAACATATTAAAGTATAGAAATGCGATATATTAAAAAGAAAAAAAATATCCACAAAACCACTACTAACGTAGATTTTTAATTTATATGGAGGTGTAAGTAGATATCAAACAAAAAAAATCAACAATTGCTTGTTTTTCATAAAAATATTAGTTACTTAGTATAAGTTTTTATAAAATACAATCGCAGCTGTACCTACGCATAATCGATTCCCGGTGCGCTGCAGACGTCAATGGGTAACTCCTTATGCGGTGGTATGTAGTTTTTTTATTAATTTTATAGCGGTAGCATTACCGTAGAAAGTTATTACTTATTTGTGTTGCCGCAAGTATTTTTATTTCATTCGATGTAGGACGAACATATTTTTATGGTGGATTAACTCTTGTTTTTTTTTTACTGTTGGCACATCGTGTAAAAAATTCTAAACATGTTAATAACTTTAAAATTATTTTAACCGCTCCAAATAAGATTAGAGCTTGTTCTTTATTTTTTGTTTGATTAGAGTTTCTTCTCAAGAACAGTGGAATTACAAATTAAACTAAGGACCATATGTTTCGCAATCTGTACCTTTTAAGTTATTTAATAGGATCGGAACCCCCGGGATACCGTCTAATTCCGTCATTCCCAACGTGGGGCGCAGGCCCCACCGGTCGGGCATGGCCATATCTTGGTGGGTCATGGGCAGGACGTGCACCCTTCGGCTGACTATACTAAAGACTATGGGGTAATTCGAGAATGAGTTATTAACAGTTATTTGTTTTCTAGTGAGTCTGTGGATGTTATTTCATTTTTCTCTTTCATGTATGACTTATTCTTTAGAAGCTTGTTTAGATACCGACTCAATGGCCTTTAAAGCTTCCTTCAGGTAAATAACCGTAACATTTTAAATAACAAAATTTAAATATCACGAGAGGGGGCATCACGATTTTAGAAATGCCTAGGTGGGGCATGGCCCAAAATCGGTTGGGAACCAATGGTCCAGTTGATCTGTATTTATTTATTAAGGGGAGTCCGTTTCCACGCACAGGCAACCAGTGATGAGTTTAAAACCGTAACCAAACGACAGATTAGCATAGTTTGTTCTTCCTACGCTTCCTCACAGATACAGCATTTTAAGTTAGACAACTTTACTTTGATGCATAAAAACAATTAGATTAATAAGATTGATTAATTTGTCCAACCTTTGGCACTTAGTTTTCCCAATTCCGCAGAAATAAAAACTTTTTATGCTCTCAGTGCTATTGAATTTTAGAAGTGCTCATTAGCATATAAATAACAAACAGAACTGTTCAAACATCTGACCACTGCAGATAAGTGGAGCTAAAAATGTTACCGCAGAAGGCAGAATGCTCGTCCGCACAGAGTTTTAATTTTCATAAAAGCTGCATTTCAAGTTAATTAAGACTTTTATTTATAACATTTACATTTTATGCAGTATGAAGTAAAAAAATACCCATCTATCCTAGTCAAAGATCTTATGAAAACGTAGGTTAAAAAAAAAGAAGTGATGAAAACGTAGGTTAATTTATAAGATGCACTCATCTTCATAAAAAAAACGTAAAGTAGTCTTAAAAACTAAACATTAAGATTCGCTCTAATTTTTATACTTCACAAATTGACTAAAGTTCTATTATTCGACTATCATTTCGTGAACTAATTTCTGTTATCTAAACAATTTCAATATCCGGAGGAATATAAAAACGAAACCGACAACCTTTTCGGGACATTGTCGAGTTAGATGTTTTTGCGAGAGTACATTCGTTACAGTTCGCCGCAGATCGTTGTCTCACCTCGCGACCGGTCCGACTCGTTTACCGCGATTTCATTTAAATGTTGATGTTGATTAGGTAATTTAATTCAATTCAATAAAGAATAACAATTATTTGACTAGAAGTCTACGGTATATGGCTATATCTCCCACGGTCTATGATTCGAATTTCGGGGATTAAATATTTTCCTAGTGAACTATTTTTTACGATGTATTTTTTATTGTTTTACAAAGCGATTTGCATCTATACCTTCTGCATTGTGAAATACTCCTTTGTAAGGTCATAAGCCGATTGAAATATTCTAGCTTTTGGAATCAGATAACAACTGTGATCTCTAACCGATTAATAAAAAGACGAAAAAAAATCGTAGATTAGTGTTATACATCACTGTTTACGCCCGGCGTGGCCCACTTGAATTTTGAAATTATATTTCAAGATATTAATATAAATATATCCCCCGTTAGTTTCACTTGTCACCTTGAAAAAATATTTACAAGCAATAGTAACGACGGATATATATTTTTGGGATTTTGGTTTGTAATTAACATTGTTTCTGCGATTAAAGGATTACCCGTTATAAACAAAAATCACTCTTTTTGTCTCTAAATATTTACTTAATAATACACACCGAATTCTCTTGGTAATATTTAGTATAAATAAGTGCGCGTTAATCGTTACATTAATGTAGAAGTAAACGATATGCCCCATCAAACGCATTTGCACAATAAGGCGCCTACAATTAGTTATTTCTATACAGGTATTTAAATGTACAAGTCTCAAACAGGTAGATTAAATCTATATAGTGTAATCGGTATTTGCGACAAGTGAACTTGTCTTTAATAGCGCAGACTGCCAAAAAAATGTAGGTCACCTCTTGAGACTGCCTCGTTAATATAATATACAGCTACTACCAATTATAAAATGAGATCGAAAAAAATCAAGGTAGGTAGGACTTGATTGCTACTTGTTCAGATTTCAATTTTTAATCTTTCTGATTCAAACACATATCAGAGGCAATTGTACTAATGTTCGATATAATTTGGTACACGTCTTTAATTTCTATATTATTTTATTATCACACAACCTTCTCTTTACTCTTTTTCATAAGTCTTTTAATAACTTTGAAAATTTTAGTACTTTCTAAAATATATTTTTCCAAATCCGAAATTTTAAAGTAATTAATCGTAGCTTAGAATTGCAATTCTCTCAATCGCTTCAAATCCCTCGACGCGAGCCGAAGTCACAAGTCAACTGTAAAACTGGATTAGGCTGTCCGTGAGCGTTAGTCCGGCATTAGCAGGCTGCGGGCATAAGGAGAAGTGATATTAACTCGCCCGTTAGTTCTAATTATCGACTATAGATCACTACTTGGTAACCCGATAAGTGATTGATTCAGAATATTTAATTCAATTTCAACTCTTACTAGTTCCGCTCATGTACACTGCTAAATATTTGGATATTCTTTTTACAAGATATATAAATTATACGGGTTTTCGGCCTTGATTTATCATTCAATACTTTTCATTTATTTTTATGTGCATTTCGATAAAAATTAAATAGGTTCCGTTGAAAAGCATACAATTTACTAAGGCTTTTTCTTTTTTGCATAAGCTACTTACCTATAAGTAACTCGTGTAACGTGATAAAAACTTTTATTCCGTGGAATACATTTAGAAAATTCCGCATTGAGGCAAAACATTTTTGGTTTATTATAATTATAAAAAAAGAAGTTCTTGACTAGGTATGTACAAATTTCGAGCATGTCGCCATCGCAAGTAAAATTGCTCGAAAGTTAAATCTTTTTTTTTATTTGAATGAATCATTCGAAGTAAGACCAGAAGACAGTTGGATCTTGTAGGTTGCGGTGTTCTGACATCGATATGTCTGGAATGGACATTCGCAATGCAATTTCCTACTTTTCATGCGCTGCCCCGTAAAATTATATTTATATACATATATTGTCGCGACGCCGAGGAATTGACAGCTGACTGTCAAATACTCGAGTAACAACGGTTTGTTTTTCTTATCGAAACGTGAACTTTCTCGAAAATGCATGGCATTCGAATAATTGAGAATAGTCGGTAGAATCTTCTGGAAAAAAAGACGACGAGGAACGTCGTAAATAAGACGATCGAAAATAGAAGAATTACGAAATGAAGACGGACGATCCTTTTTTTTACGAAATTCGGCATATATAATCGCTGGTCCCTTCTGCTTGTAAGCGATAGATTACTTTTGATTGGAAGCAGCGACTATAAATATCCGACAAATTAGTTCGTAAATTTGACGTAGGTTGTTTTTCGCTTTACACAGATAACATAATCCTACTCTCGTTAGGAATAAAGCCAAAGCTTGGTAAGTATACATCAGATACTCTACACACTAGGCTTTCTCTCAGCAGTTCTAAATGAGACGGAATTTCAATTGCACATTTTTTTTTTATCAAAGAATAACCACGACCAACCGTCTCTACCATTTAGGTTTTATTTTTTTAGTTATGGCCTGGTAAGAGCAATAAAATAAGATTAAGAAATGATACTGCCACGATCATTTTAATCCTCCTTTAATTTCAACAGCAAAATAATAAATTTTATATGTTATTTAACGTGGATTGAATCCTTTCTAAGTGGCCATGAAATCATCAATAAATGGCGTTCAGTGAACAAACAATCGCAAAGATTTATTCTCACTAAATCATGCAATAATCTATTGTAGTTTGTCTTTCCCACGGAAATATTTATTCTTATAAGCTTAGTACCAAAAAGTGGATAGATTGCTAGACTGTGGACTGTGGTGATCTCTAAACATTAACAAAGGGCTTACTCATAATGAATATAGGTCCTTTATTAAGTAGTGTAACTGTTACTTTATTAAGTTTTAAATAGAATTTCTAATGAAGATACTTCGAAATTAGAAAACCATATAAGATTTTTTTATATTCTTGTTACACTTAAAATAAAATATGTTTCGACATAAAGTTCAATCTTCTGCCATGTATCTGATCGATAACTTTTGGGAACCAACAACGGCTGTTGATTAATTGCATTAATAAAGGTACTCTATTGAGTACCTTTATTAATGCAATTAACGTAAGTAAGTTATTCCAACAAGCGTCTTTGGCTATTGCCAAGGACGCTTGTTGGAATAACTTAGTTCAAGTAGTCCTTAAGAGATTTCGGTTTAGACCGTAATTAACTTATTTATAGAATAATTTGGTTAAACAGTTAAACGGTCTTAACTATAACTTACCGTGTGCAAAAAAGCCTCTACCAGCGCCTTCCTCACTTGTACGATTATCAAATGCTAGGCTTAAATTATTTTTTAAAGAATCACTGTAACCGCGAAATTTCTCTCTTGATTTATTTCCTTGAATACAAATAACCTTACAGACAATCAATAAAATTACGACACATCTTAAAACATCCGAATTCATAAACATTTTCGATTCATTATTAAATCACTTTATACTTTCTTCTTGTAAAATCAAGTATTAATTTAGAAAAAAAATTAATGAAATTATTGACATATCAAAAACAGATTATAATGTTATTATTTCGCGCGTAATTCGGGCACAGATTACGTCGCGAGCGTAGCAGGCGCGAGCGGCGCACACGCAGTCTTTCCCCGCGACACTGACCATGATCAAGTTCAATGCGAGCATTTAACATCAGTGCTGCCAGATTCCCATAACTTTCACCCGCACGGTGATTAAACATTTTAACAGGATAAATTGCATATTTCGCGATAACCAGTTCATATTGCTTAGTTACCTAACCTAATTCATGTCACTGTATAAATATTTGTTTTTATGTTTTTTGTATATATTTTGTCACGCGAAATTAATTTAGAATTTAAATAAGTAATAAAATATAAAGGCCTAACCCGAGTATATTAAAAAAAATCTTAAAGAAAGTATTAAATGTAACTAGTGTGGATATCGTAT
Source organism: Papilio alexanor hazarajatica (assembly GCA_018246295.1). NCBI lineage: Eukaryota > Metazoa > Arthropoda > Insecta > Lepidoptera > Papilionidae > Papilio > Papilio alexanor. The sequence continues at coordinate 806 of DWLR01004839.1, read as the reverse complement.
TAATTCGAAGACCGGAATTCTTCTTCTTTCTGTGTAGTCCGACGGATACGAATCGTACTTCACCATTCATCAGATCGCAAGTTAAAAGCTAAGATACTGCGCTATCATCACTCAAATTCGCATTATGAATCTATTTCTGACTACCCTTAATACACAGTAGAGATATTAATGAAAATACATCAATTTTTAAGTGGTAGAGTCCGTAGCAGCGTCTGCTGCTGCACGAATGGCCCGCTCGACCGGTGGAATACCACTACCTCACAGAAAACAGGCGTGAAGTGGAAGTAATTCCGCGTTTCGTCTGATGAGTGAGGTGCCGGAGGCCAATCCCCTCCCCTTTATAGCAGCATGTCAGTGGGATTTAAAGAGAGTTTACCCAGGGGAGTACCAGGACCACCGGTTTTGGAGAATCCCCCTCCGCGCGTTTGCACCTAGATACCCCCCCGGTGTACGGGCGTAAGCGCGCGGGTTGCCCTGCGTATGGGGAATGGGGAGGGCACAATTCCACTCGCTGTTACAGGACGAGGCAAACGTGTCAGCGGCTAGGGTTGTAAATACCGGTGTCCTCAAAAAGAAGGATAACTTTGCTTCCAGATCTTTCAAAAGAGTTATTGCCAAGGCAAAATCGGAACACGTGACCAGTATTGGAGAGAGGCTAGTGCGCCTTCCTTCGGGAACTCGGGCGTTCTGGTCTCTCGCCAAGACTGTCCAAGGGAATTTCTGTACGCTTTCTTTACCATCTTTGCGCCGGAGGGACGACTCGTTGGCCCATACCGCAAAAGAGAAGGCCGATCTTCTGGGCTCTC
>DWLR01004838.1:0-11605 GCA_018246295.1 Papilio alexanor hazarajatica | reverse complement strand
CGAAAACTGACAGGATGTCCTTGTTTAACGGGATGCTACAAAGGTTAGTTTTGTGCAATCGACTATATTTAAAAAAATACATATTTTTAGAAACAAGTCTGGTTGGTGATAAATCTTATTAACCATTACTAAAAGTAAAGTAAATAAACTACTACGATATAATTTTTTTTTAAATTTATAGATCGAAACAATAATAATGTTGTAAATTATCGAAATCTATAAAAAGATGTTAGATATTCAACATAATCAAGGCATAAAAAAATCTCAAATAAAAAAGACCTCACCAATCAAGACCTCATATACCTAGAATAGAAAAAGGAAACCAGAACAATGACGGCGTGCCTGCTATAAAGGATAATATATTACGTCCCCGGCAGTGTAACTGTCGCCATATATGGGCATATAACGGTGCGACCCGAGGTATCTAGGATTCTCGCTAATAATGCACGATTCACTGGATCAACTACAGAAGACAGATTTTCCATTAACGTACAGTCATTCAATACAAAAAAAAATCCTATAATAATCAAGATAATAATAATATATAAATATATAAAATCCGTTTATTTCCTACAGAAAATTAATATAAAATTACATTACAAAGAAAAGAATCCTACAATACAATGCTAAGAAATAATACAAAAACAGTTTACTTAATTATTGACACATTTTTAATATTAGTAAATTTTTAAATATTATTATAGTTTTATAGTTAGTAATCTAGAAAATGAACATAAATAACACATAGCGAGGTGTTTTAACCGCTTAGAGGCGATATTAAGATAGTTCGATTCGTTCAGGAAAATAACAAATTTATGATAAAGTGATGTCACTCGCAGAAAAGGTACATTTTCAACATTCAATTTTCAACGAGGAACCTCTTCAACGAAAAGATGAGCCAAAAGTCGTGTTGGGTATAGACGGAATTTATAAAGAAAATGAAGACATACAAACGACCAAGTTAAGCCATAAATTTGATGTTAACGGTTCGCCTAAAATTTATACCGATGCGAGGTTCTACGTAGAACGGTTGACGTCATTTCTGCATCCCATGCACGTTTCATATGTTAATTTTAAGGCGTTCTAATATATTGCGGTTTATCGACACAAATACTTTCAAATTCGAGATTTCGAAAAATCATATCATAATTTGCATTTCATTAACCTTATAACCTATGCTTATACAGTCTTATATTAGTTTCAATTCAAAACAAAAGTCGGATTTATAGAAGAAAAAAAAAACTGACGACCTAAACTCAAAAAAGGAAAATCGCTTTTATATATAAAAAAAAACTATTGACTTTAAGAGTAGAAGTTCTGAAAAAAGTTTTGAACAGAAAAATCGTCGTAGAAGTCTTGTTTCTAATTTGTAAAAAGATTTTTCTACAAACAGAACAGTTATCTATCCCTTCCTATTTTAATGTTAAAACATTTAATCCGAATAAAATAAATTTGGACCGTGCGGGTTACATTATATTTTTTTAAATTGTGACTTTAAAAGAGATTCAGAAACATAAAATCTGTGCAGTAATGTCAGTATTCTAGTACGTAATATTAATTGCAGCCAATAACTTTTACTTTGAGGGAATCTTAACCATCATCACAGTATCGTATATCAGCATCTCACTTTCTCATATGCCCTTTTGCTTTCTCGTTACTCGCAGTGCTTATCAGCACGGAACCGCCACTTTCCACCGAAGCTTCAAGGGACTTCTTACTTTCAAAGAAAACACGCCTCAAAAGACTTAGCTTTAAAAACATCTCCACAAAGGATGACACATGTAAAGAAGTCATTACCTCTAGTCTAGGTCTAGAAATTTCAAAGAGAATATATAAAATACGCAGTAATATTGTGCCTATAAAGTGATTGTTTTAGTTTTAAAACACATTTTATTATCTTTATAGTTTAATACATTTGATGAAGGTGAAGCAGATAGTCTGAATGAAAAGTTATCAATCATCACCACTAAAATAGTATACAACATGCAACTGTCTTATGTATCTTTGTCTCTACAGTCTATCAGATATGTGAGATTATGATCTGAAAATAATCAGTGAAGATATACAAGAGAAGTAATAAAACCGGCTTAAAGTAAATCTTGTAGCGAAAAACATTTAATTCAACAATAAAGCAATAATTAATACATCGTTTTCAAGAATACGGAAACAGTTGATGTTCCAAACAAGTTATAGTTCTCAAGTAAGTAGAATTGAAAACTATAAAATTGTAAGTGATGTTAATTAAGTTATTAACATTCTACTATAAAATTAATTATCTTCTTTCAAATATATTTTTACCGTTATACTTGCATACTTGTTTTTTTTATTGAATAATGGGGTAAACGCCCATGGACATCCGCAGCCCCAGAAGAACTGCAGATGCGTTGACGGCCTTTAAGGAGGAAGTACACTCTCTTCATGTAGGGATATTTCCAAACTAATACGACTTAGGAGCCTACGCCCCTAAGTCGTATTCGTTTGGAAATACTCCTGGGGACTGATCATTCCACAACGCGGCAGTAATATGTTAAGAAAATGTTTATGAGCCTAATATAAAATATTATCCATTTCAATCTATAATCTATGTCAGTAGTCAGTACAAAATCATCTGTGTACTGTAGATAAAACAGGTATAGACAACACCGGACACGGCGGTCCGGTAACGCACGGCTGGACGCCGCCTGCCCTGCGCGTGTGCACCTGCCGCGCTTCCTGTACGCCGTCTTAATCATCGACCACGCCTTGTGCATCCGCAATACACTTTCTTTATTAATATATCTCTAAGCATATGATAGATTTACAAGAATTAGTGTAAGCACTACAAACTCTGGTTAGTGGTTTTGTTTTGACATATTAGTACCAAATCAAAGTATCAAGTTTCCATGAAGTGTTGAGCATAAGTTCGCAGAAAAAAATTGTTAATAAAACTATATGGCTTTAGTTCAATAAAAACCAGCAATAAGGAAGAAAACGTAATCAACACAAATAAAGCAAGAACACAAAAGTTGTTAACGCAAAATACAAAAGGTAATATATACAGATATCTGATCAAAAAGTAATCACAAAAAGCAATATCATTTACATCAGCTTTTTCAACCAATAGTAAGAGACAATAACAGTTCCTAAGAAGAAATTACTTTGACGAAATTTTTTAATAATATGTGTATATCAAAACTATTAAACTCACAAATGTTCTAACTGAACATGACGTAATTCTACTAGTTTACAGCAGTAACTAGTTATTACTTAAAATATTGAAATATAGGGATATTATTAAAATAAGAACTAAGTTTCCAAACAACGCTAAGCTACCGAATAAGTTCTCAGACAATAACACATACTCGTACATACGGATATATAACAATCGAAAGAGTTTGGCTGGCGTACTTAACGATGCGAATCTCCGGAACGTCGAGTGCATTATGGATGTAAAGTGCGGCGCAGAGGTAAGCGAACCTATTAATCTTTGAATAAGAAATATAAGGACAGGCGTTTGGTGGTCATGATATACAAGACTGAAAAAAAAACTGTAGACTAATTATACACGACTTCAAGAGGAAATTTATTGTGAAATATTGCTTTTGATATATTATAAAACATAGGTCAAGAGGGTAGAAGAACGAATCCTCTTTTTTAATTTAATACCACATACAATTTAACACCGATTAGCCCAACTGTGCCTTTATTTTTTATGTTTCGGACGTTAAAAATAAACGATAAACACTAACAAGTAGAAAGTACAGGACCAATCAAATCAACGCCAAGTGGGACAGGCATTTAACCGCCAGTGGCCGTTAAAAATCTTAGGCATAATTATTAAAACAAATCTGTAATGTTTTCAATAAAGAAATCTGTCTCACTACAGAAAAAATATTTAGGTGTTGTAGCATGTATTAATAATTAAAAATTATCGAAGTAAAAATTAACTTGTCTGGATGGAAATTTTTATGAAAACTTTGACCTCAACTTTTACGATCCCCATTAAATATTGTAAGCTACATTTGAAAAGTACAAAGTTTTAACTGCGACAATAAAAGCAATTTACTGGTGTAACAGACTGTAATACCACAAGCAGTTAAGAAAAATACTGGAATTATGCAATTAAGACAAAGACACATGTCTGTACAACTAATATTTTGTTTATAACTGTTGTACTATTTTTAAAATATAAGAGCTTTAAACTTATATTTACGAGTATATGTGAAGATTCTAAGATGAGTATTTAACATAGTTGAAATAGACAGCAATTCCATAAGCTAATCATTGAGCTGCTATGTCTTAAACGCGGGGCGAGAATGAGAATAAATAAAAAACAGGCAGGGCTCTAGATCAAATATTAATGACGTACTGAAGGATATTGTTAACGAAAATATTGTCCAATATTGGGAACCGAAGACCTTGTATGCAATTAAATTATTAAAACTTTCGTGAAACATTTTAAACATCATCATTATTATCTCAGCCTACGATCGTCCACTGCTGGACATCCTTCTCCATTGATCGCCACAAAGATCAGTTCTCCGCCGCCCAGTGTACTCCCGCAACCTTGACCAGATTATCGGTCCATCTTGTGGCAGACTACCTGGGTATCACTACCTGCACTGCTACGTGGTCGCCAAAAAGAAAAACCCTGATGACCTCCGACGGGTCTGAAATTAGTCAGTACATACATCGCAAGACATGTGAGTTTAGCCGAAATGTAATTAGCTTGTATACAAATTGTTGTAGAAGAATCGGGAAAAGTGTATACATAGTCCTTAATATTTCTTAATTATTTTACACGAAATAAAAATTTGTGATTTCTGGAAAATGTTTAAACAAACATTTTTGCCTTAGATGAGAATATAAGCTAGAATCGCTGAAGTCAACAATATAATGAACGATATATTATATTATAATATAAATACACTACACAATGTGTTCTTTCCCAGGCGATGCAATCTGCGCACAAAGCAAACAGCGTGGGACTCGAGCGCTTCGCAAATTGCGAATCCATTTGCAGGCGCAAATTTGAATTCAGAAAACAGTTTATCTGTGTGTATGGATAGTGCACGGGAAATTTGTAAGAAGGCAAAGCACTTTCTAAACACATATAGAAGGCTAGAAATACATGCCCGGCGTCGCCCGGCTGAATTGTATTCTTGTTTACGATATAATAAAAATATAACCTCTGTTAAAGTGTTTATAATATCTATCGGTTCAGTTGTTTGTTTGTTCTATTTTAATGAATTTGTTCTTACTCTTTTATAGATTAATGACAGAACCGATTATCACAGAATTGTGCACTTTGTCAGAGGTAGATGAAAGGACATAGGAAGGTAAGAATCCTGTACCCCGAAAAAACATTGAGGTCATAAACGTAAGAGAAGCTGCAAGTAAAAGCTAGTCCAATGATAAGGTAACGAGAAACGCGCGAGTTGAACTCGGGTGACATTAATCTTAGTTATTTCAAGAGGTGAACTTTAAACGCGCAAAGATACATGACTTGGTCTGGGTTGAATTGTAATAAATAAAAAGCCATAGCTATTTGAATTTAAAGAAACGATGACAGATCGATGAAGGAAAATATTCTTAATGGAGGATGAAATACAAGCTTGTAATATTTAAGTCTTACAAGGATATTTTAGTACGAAGAATTCCTTTGTAACCACAATCGAAAACCACAGGATTGTTGATATTAATTCGTTTTTCTTACATCTATTATTGTAGAAAAATAACGTATTTGTTTAACTACACATTTCCAGATTTAATTTATAATAATGAAAATAAAATACGTTTTTAGTAAATATGTTTTCATTATTATACACGCATATGTTGTATACATATTTCATTTAAAAATATTTTGAACAAGGTCTCACAAAATGTACGAAAATTATGACACGCAAATACTCAGTCATTACACACTGACCTTTTAACCTGGCCTTTTGTCTTAAATCACTCACAATTCTTAGATTAATGGTGTCAAAACAAAATGTCTTAAGTGCTATTAACAAAAAACATAAATGCGGTCTATTAAAAGATGCTAGTAGGTTTGACTGAATGATTTGATATAGCATTATAGCTCGTATGACCCAAATGGGAACGTTGTGACTTAAATTGAGAAAGGTATGCTTCGTAATTCGAGTACATTGAAGAATGCAAAAAGAGTACATTTAAACGACGGAAATGTACGAGAAGATTAGAATTTAGAAGCGGAGTGCTGTGTCAAATGGAAGTTCATAATCTCTGCCCACCCCTTCCACTTTCAGTGGTGAGCATTCAAATATTTAATACATACATATTGTAATTTATTTACTCATAAACTTGTAAACCTATGCGATTATATAAATACTCCAACAAATTAATTTAAAGACAGAATCAATAGTGACGAAGGTTAGATTTAAAATTATTTCTCGAGTCATTTAGCCTTGCATGATCGTTTGCAGCTATTAGCACAATTAGAATTGATTTAGATGCAAAATTAAACAATCAGAAGACTAGTCGTAGTTATCAAGATCTTTTTTGATACCCTTCTGTTTTCATACATTCAAACTTTATATAACAATCATTTTTTAACCATTTCTGATAAAGCTTGTAAATACGTCCCTGCAGTGAACAGTTCATATATTTGTCAGTGAGAAAAAATAAGGTCTGGTTAATTTACTTCGTAAATGATTGTCGACTCATTTGTGGCCTAGCATTTGAGACCATACTTTCAAAAGTCTGGTCTCAAAAACTATTATTTAAGACTTTTGAAAGTATGCTCTGTGAAAATCCTATCTTAATAGGGCATAAATACATCATATTTTAACTTATTAAATCCCCTTTTAACAAATGAAAAAAATCGAATGTCGGATTCGAAACTACGGCGTTATATTTAACTGATCTAATACAAAAAATAATGAAATTAAAATACTGGACTGTTGTTAGTGTATTGAAATATTTTTAAAAACGTTACAAGGAAATTAAATACTTCGTAACTTCAGATGTAAATGTATTACTATACATATAACGTTAAATATCATAAAATTTTATTATTAACAATAAAATGTACAATAAACGATGTCTGGACCAATTATGATTTCACATTTTTAAAAACATTTTATATTAGGGATTTTAATTATTTTTCAAATGGTAAGTATTAATTTCAACGTATTCAAAATCTATCTTTTCTCGACACATTACAATTTAATAGAATAACAAATTAGTACAATCATAAGATAAGCCCATACTTAAGTAATTACCTAAGAATATTAACGTTCTTAAAAACTTTTGCATATCAATTTTTGGAATACCTATTTGAATCTTTAATACGGTCAAAAATTGTTTTATTGTTTTGTTTATAATTATTTTAAATTTAGAATAATTTAACCGCTTAAAGTTTGAAGCGCCGATAGCTAAATGGTTTAGCGTACGGATTATGGATTACCGATCGTAAAGTCGTGGTATTCAAATCCTATCCGCCATTCGACTATTGTCGCTTCCCATATCCTAGCACAAGCGTTTAAGCCTAATTGACCACCATTACCATTGTAAAGAAAAAAAATTCGGATAACATAATTATTAATTATTTGTAATATAATTAAAAGTAACCCTAATTCATCCACATAAACCTCTTTTAAGAATCATTGATTTTATAAAATTAAACTTATAAAAAATAAAATTTCAAACGTAACGCTATTGATATTGTCTCCTGTAACATTAATCGGTTCTCAGTGACACACAATGTAGTCGAAAATGACACACGACGTTGAACATTCGTGTGACATAATCAGTGATGACGTCATCAAGGCTGTATAGGTCAACAGTCGTGCGCGCCTCGTTTCTGCCATTTGCATAGAAATAAACAACAATGAACCACAGGGCATGCGCACGCGAAATGCAATCGCTTTCAGCCAACGGAGAGGGGATTTTAACGTTTAAATATTACCCCACGGACTATACACAGTATAACTTCGACGTAACGTAGATAATCGTAAACGTAAATTTGCACATTTATCGCTTAATTAAAATTCGTTGAAGTTGAAAACCTTGCACTTCGTAAAAACAGCATTAGCATATGAGTAATTACGAAAAACCTAAACGAAAAATATCTATCATTAAAATAAAGAGAATGACTATTACAAAACGAAAAAGAAATTCATTATCACCCAATGGACCCAAAAGCCACAAAGATCGCCTTAAAAACTGTATCATTTATTTAGTGGACTCCAGCAAACTTGACTTTGTGGTCCATTTTGTGGGACGCCTACCGAGGTTCTACAATTATGGCCACATAAAAGATGGCTCAACGTTTAAAAAATCACGCACAATACAAATAATAATATCAATTATTAATAAAAATAGAAAACAATAGAGACATAAGCGAGAGACGAGTAAAATATAAATGATGGTTTTTTATTATTAAATAGACGACAAGACGAACAGGACGTTCATCAAATGGTTAACATAATTCCTTACGATATGGCGATATAAAAAGAACACGAATTGAACAAAAATAAATCCAACCTAATCTATGACAAAAACAACTGAAACGATACAGTGAAGAAATACAGGATACAAAAGTACAAAGGCTCAACCATGATCATATAGAAGATAAATGTCAGTGTAAAACATGAATAACGCACTCGACTGAAATAAATCGGCTTCTCAAAGATAATTACAGTACATCCATATTCGGAGGGTCGATGCTTCGTACTCAAGTGGCTCTTGCAAGAGGTACAAAGTTGGAATATTGACTTAACAATACTCATACGTTCGGATCTTATGATTATAAATTTAGTATTGTCTAAAATAAGATATCTGAGATATGTGGCGTTCAATCTTATTTTTTACTTCTTTGAATTTATCGAAGAGAAAGCATTTGTGTTTTGCAATATGAATTTTAGTAAACCTGTAATGAGAATAAAAGGCTTTTGCATTAAAGACTTTGTTAGTAGTCCCTACGTCTTTGCGTTTCTACATATGCTATACCGATACGAAATTGACCACAATTATTGTACAAATGAACCGATATTACCACTTCCCGTGATCAACACTTTTCAGTAACATATAATTTTACCATTACTCGATGAAAACTGAGTTAACAACGTCTCATTTAAAGGTCGGACTAATGAGAAAATTATTGAAATGAATTCATTTTTTTAAATTACTATTATATGTTAAGATTATTCAATGGTTAATTTAAAAAGTTATTGAAAGCAAGCAAGCATTTTTTCCCACGTTTTTTTCTTTTAATATGCTTTCTTATACAGTACCAGTACAATCACATATTTTTTAAGAATAGCTACTTTTATAACTACTACAAGTGGGTTAAAATGCAGCAAAGACTTTACGATGCTAGGCTTTTGGAAGACAGAGTTTTGTTTAAATAAACAATGAAGACTTCCGTTTCAGCCACAAATTAATACAAATTCTTGCACTACTTTTAATCCGGCTAAAGTTAATTTTTTGTTGATATCAAAGAAAAAACTTTTCGACCTCATCTATATAGGACACTTATTAAAATTCTGTCTGGATTTAATAAAAAAAATTAAATTTAATAAAAAAAATGATCGCTCAATATATACCTACAGAAAAGTTCCCTCTACATAATCAATTTTATAATATGTAATAATATCAATAAAATAACATGTATCAATTCAGATATCAACTAATAACGAGGAAGTTGTTAAAGTAGAACCAGTACCCTTCAATCGAGCTAAACTTAAAACAAATGTTTATGGAATAGTTTGTGTTTAGCATACAAGCGATTAAAATTCTACGTTCGTAATGTCGGCAATGCATGCAACTGGTGCAGACTGTCACGTCGTCGATAATAGAGCATGTTATATGCATCATGGACGAACAACGGACGCAACACTTGAACATTATTACAGCGAAATTCCTTCCGCGCCTACATTTGTATTATCTTGAAGAAATGACAAATGACAATACATCAAGATATCTTCCCGGTGTAAGATAATTTCACGTGTACATAAATAAAATAAATTTGAGCTACTTTCGTAATGACGTCAATATTAAAATCGATTAGATGAAAATAAAATCGATTAAGAAATAAAAATCGTTAGTTGGTAATAAAAAGTACCTTTACTTTTCTAGGATGTCTCTCCGTCTCCACATGGCGGTAATGTTCAGACGACCTGTGAACTTCTCTTCCACCTCGAGCCAGATCCTCAGTGGAGGCTTTTTCCTCGCCGCGGGTGAGAGTCGTGACTTTTCTCACGATTCTCGTCGTTATTCTCCTCTGTCCGCTATCATCTTTCTTCGAGATCTTCGTCGACTCCAATGAAGAGCCAAGGACCTCGGTCGACATGCGTTTGTTCGTATGAATCGCCTGCAGCTCCGATATGCCTCTCCCGCCGGCTGACAACGGCACGGCTAGGGCGCTTTCGCCCGCGTCATATTCGAAATGTGTCTGATTCCCGTCGTGCACTATCCTACCGTTGTAACTTTCTTCTCTGTACGAGCCTGACCGGTAACTTGATGATCGTTCCATACCTGGATAGTTACCATCGTAGACAGTTTCGTTCCTCGTCAATCCTTCTCGCAAACTTCTAGGCACCGATGCGAGATTCAGGCTCGTGGTTATCGGTGAACCGACTGGCGACGGCGATGGTTTCTTTAAACTAGATTTTAGTGGTTTACTATCGTCGCTTTCTAGCGTACCTTGGACAAACAGGCGCTTGCTGCTGCCTTCTTTCACAAATCTATACATCGACATTCTGGATTCGTTCCGTGTCCTTTAGAGGTCGTGATTTAACATAATACCGTTCTGATGAGTCTGCTCGCTGCAACAACATTAGCCCATCCTTATTACGGATTCGATGCGCGCACCGTCGTAGCTACACCGTTACGTGTGACAAAACTTGCAAATAGTTTCGGTTTCATAAAAGGCAATATCGAGTGGGAAATTGTCATGATGCTGCGGACGTTAGCTTAGCATTCACCTGCTACAGACTACTGAGGAGATTTATCTTATTTAAAATTAGCAACGTGTACCTAGTAAATAGCTTTCAAACTACTGACAACTTTCGTTGAGTGTGATAACATCATATGTACTATTAGTTTTTTTTTATTAATTCAAACGTGTACTTTATATGGAAACGTATATTTTAATTTAATGTTAATTTTATTAATAACATTTGATATATATTTTTAGTAATTGTACTAAATTCTAATATTAATTTAAACTATACGTTTCGACGTATGTAATGTTTTGTACTAGTGATCTTACAAAAATCATATTTTTATATATAAAGGTGGAAAATTTTAATTGTTTACAAGTTATAATATCATTGTACATCAGTCGTAATTTATTTATCAATTAATACTATTAATCATTTCAATGAAATTGGGAAATGAACAACTTTTGATAATAAACTATCGGATTAGGAATATCATAACCATATTTGGTGGGGTGATATTTGAAGTGGGCACGTCTTTCCGGCGGAAGTCACCTCACATAAGTGAAAAGGGAACTAGATACTTTGCGATTATAAATCAAGGTAACGGTTTTAAACCGTAATTATTTCATACATATCACTAATTACTGAACAAAATATTTCAGTATGTATGAAAACGTTGAACACACACACACACATATATATATATATATATATATATA
>DWLR01004837.1:0-11606 GCA_018246295.1 Papilio alexanor hazarajatica | reverse complement strand
ACTACTCTAATCTGGTATTAGTAATCTAGTAGTAGAGAATTATGGTTTAACTATCTAATGTTAATTAAAATATCAAGTAGTCTACCATGACGAGTTCAAAAAAGGTGAAAAAATAAATTTAGAATCAAGTGATAAGTGGAGGGAAGTTAGGCCTTTTTTTAAAGGAAAAAGGTGTGCAGTGTCATAGTGTGCATCAGAATCCTTAGGCCTAAGGCTTAGCGCGTATTACGATTTATTATCGTTTTTTTTTTTTTTTTGATGTCGAGTGACTTTTGATGGCATAATATTCCCGTGATGCTTCCAGTTTTTGTCTATCATTATTAAAAGGCAAAATGCATTCCATATAATGAAAATACATTGTGTCAATTTGTATAGTAGTGTAGGTCATGCGACAGAAATATCGCGGCGGTTTTAATTAAAGCGCGATATTAAAATCGCTCTGTAAAAATGCGACCTTATTTATAGTTCCGAGGAGTATGATGGATGTCCATCACAGTTTCCCAGGTTAGTTTTGCTAGTTTCTGATGACTCCCTAGACCGCATATAGATTAACATTATGACAATGCAGTATAATGTCTTTTTTTTATAGAAGAGGGTGGTAAACTAGCAGGCGGTAACCTATGTGGCCGTAACCCAAAGGCCGTTACCCAAACCTAAAGGCAAGAAGCATTTTCGAGTTGCAGATGCGTTGCCTGCCTATAATATACAGGTGATAGACATCACCTGTATATTATAGGCATTCCTTTTCCTATCCATCTACTTCTCCATCAAATAATCTTTCTCTTTCCATCTTTTCTTCTTAGAAAAGGCTGACAGGCCGTGGTATTTCATCGTTCGTTTTTCGTTCGTGCAAAAGATGCTGTTTTTGCGAACTCTACCACTGTCTTATCTATTACCAGATTTATTGTGTGCCATTTTAAAAATTTTAATATCTAACCGGCTACACTAATCTAAATTTACTGAAAGCCTATCTTTATACGTATGTAAATATTTTCACTCATAGATTTTTATACAAATAGCTTCAATTTGGATAACGTAGACACCTATATTTAGAATTTTTATTTTATTTGTATATACTGAATAAACTGGCGCTTGGCTACAGTTCCCCTGATGTTAAGTATTAATATAAGAATTTAACATCAACCCATTCGCTCTTCTTATGAAGATATCGATATCACTATTCCACTAAAACACTGATGCCGGGAACTTCCAATCTTTTGCATTTATTGTCTGGTATTTTCCTAGTACTTTTCCGTTACTATTTTACATAAATACTTTGATTTCTATAAAATATTCAATGATATAGATAATTCAAAACTCTAACTGTATTAAGTTATTTATAATTACCAGATCAGGTTATGTATATCATATTTATAGTATATTTTTGTGTTGTATTTGATCAACATAAATAATGACCACTGAAAGGCGTTTACACTTTTATCTATCCTAATCAGTCTCTATTAATAGCCGACAAAAGTCTCAACACTTAACAGGATACGGAAATGTGGGGCGCTGAAACTTTCATGTTACGTATCACTACAAATTTATCTTGACATTCTGAGGCAAACTGAAATAGGGCATACATTTTTTACATTAATTTTTTCAAATGACAAATAAAGCAACACTTTTAAATGTCTCTCTTTTTAATAACTTAGTATGTTACTTAAATAAGAGCCAGGTACCTCGCTTCTTCGGGATTTGAACCGAATAATGCAATTCATGACAATTTATTACATATTCCAAAAAAAAAAAAATGTCTTAATGTTTCATTGTTTGCATTATTTTCTCTTTAGTACTTTTAAGCTATATTTTCATATTCCTAAGTATAGTTTACTTTTTGTTTTCTATTACAGTTATTGGTTTTGTGTTTTGTTTTCCTTTTACGACACGATTTTTTGGGTAAAGTGTACCTACGTACGTAAGTGTACCAGTAAGTAACCTGTAAATGACTCTTTGCCGTAGGTTTTCCTTGAATGTGTAAAATAAAATAAAGCAATGTTTAATTAAAAGGACCAATTGCACTCCAAACTGCCTTTAATGGAGACTCGTGGCATTATGGGAAGCAAATATTTTTAGTTAGATAACTTTGACGAAATTTTGTTGATTGAAACTTATACGAAATTTTGTTGATACTGTACAAAGGTAATGATGTGTCGCATTATAAAACAAAAGAGTAACTCCCTGAAATATGGAAGCGAAAAGATGAGTTGCTCAATTGAATTATAATTGATATCTGTTTGTTTTCGCAATCGATCAAATAATCCGAAGTTAACAAACAACATGAGCAATGTTTCCAATTCATGTCCACAGCGTAATTTACTATTAATCAAATTCGTCACAATATTGCAAAATCGTAATTAAACAACACGTCACAGAGAGCTGTTCGTACATTAACAAACAGTGATGAGATGTTTTAATAAACGTAATAAAAATTTAATTTATTTAAATGTTTCCAATTTTCTACTTCGCTTGATTCATTGTTTAATTATGCATTATTACATTTTTTTCGCATTACATGCGTTTGTTTTCTTTTTAATGTAAATAACAATAACACGCCTAACTTTATTGATGTAAATTTTTGTCCGACTGATAGGAGGGTAATATTTTTCGAAGTTACGTATGTATGTTTGTATATAAGTTTCCACCTTAGCCTATGATCGTCCACTGCTGGATAGGCCTCCCCCATTGATCGCATTATTGGGGGGAAATGTACCATAATCGATACGCTTGGCAAGAGGGTTGGCGATCGCAGTATGTTCCACTGTATTAAGAAAAGGACGCTGCTGCCCGCCCTCCGGTGGTCTTTACATCCAAACAAGACAAACAGAAATGTTAATATGTACAAATGTTTGTCCTGTGTGGGAATCGAACCCACGACCTGCGGCGTGTAAGGCATCTTACCACTGCGCCAACCGGTCAGTCAGAATGTAAATAAGTTTGTATGTATGTAAATGTGCCCGTTCCATTATGACCTGTAGCTTAAAAGGTTTGATCAATTGTGAAGAGTGAGGTGTCATTTGATTCGTATTCTACCCCGTAGTGCCATAGGGGTGCAGTTGGCTAACTGACGGACTTGTTGATTTTGTTAAAGTTAATTAGTTCTTTATACTTTATAGTTACATCTTTAAATTACTTTAACATCAATCAGATTTATCCACATTTGTAAAAGTGTCAACATCTAAACGAATGAATGGATTAAACTTTATGATTTATTACAGTCTCTGTTTTCTGCTCCGCGATGACATAACAAAGTTTCGGCTATGTTTTTAGTCATTAATTTTACTTTTACTTGGGCTTTAGGAAATTTTCTCGATAACAAAGTTTCTTAGGACTAAGGAATTTCGTTCCTGTGAGATATCCGATTCTATGCATAGTCATAGATTCCTGTTCATCTTTAATCCAAAATAATTTGTAATTAAGCGGTAAGCGCGAGGATTTCATATATAGGCAGCATGCAAGTGCATTGCACGAACAAAAAATTGTCATGTACGGACTTCGTCTTTGCTTATACGATATGTCTATATGTAATCATGAGATTAGGAAAAAAAAGTTGTGAATTCTTTGTCGAAATGCGAAATTTTGACAACGTATCAGAGTGAGTGTTAGAAATAGGTTTCCGTCCTGTTTAACGAGACTCATCGACAGTGGACAAGTTCGTAACTCTAACGAAATAAGTTAAATAAAAGAGAGAGAAATAAAAATGAAATTAATTTTATATCATTATTTACAAGGTGAAAATACGAGTGAAGATTTATAAAAAAAAAACATTTGAAATACGTATATCGCCACTTCAGGCAGGCCTATATCATCTTCACCCCAACTCGCTTCCCTCGTTAAATATTTCCATGCACTTGACGGCGGCGTTAAGTATGGAATCTCATTTTAATGCACGCCTACAGATTTAGGTATTAAACTGTAAAAATTAAAAGCGTATTTAAACTACATTTATAACTTTATTGAGCTATATCTATAGATACGTAAGTGATGCATGAATTTCTTTATAACAAATATACATGTTTATAGTCTTCCGAATGATCATTCAAAAAGTAGAGATGAAATCGTGATGATTATTCTGATAATTGATGAAGAAAAATTAGCGTTTATCTCCTTTAAACAGTTATAGTATAAGTTAAAAAAGAACATAGTAACTGCTATCCAAATTTTACGATTTTATTACAAACAAAATTAAACAATTTTTTGTCTGTATAGATTGTATGATATAGATATATATGACTATACTAATATAGTCTGAAGCACTACTCTGCAGACTATATTTGTGTCTATACTTCTGACTATACTTCTGTCTATAATTTCAGTTTTTTATTTCAAACTTTTTTGATGAATATTTATTTTGAGCATCATTTTAACATTTTTATGTGTGATCTCAAATCTATCGTTTTTATATTTTTTGTCTATCTGTCTATGTGTGCATCACGATTTAACTTTAGAACGACTTAAAAACGAAAAAAAATATCTAAGAAAATATTTGTTAATTTTTCCACTATCGTGGAATACTAAAATTTAAGCAGTTGTCGCCGGGCACTAACATTTAGTCTTGTATAAATATAATATAATTCAAATAATTAAAGAGACTTACAACAAATTACTTTTACGATTTAAATTAGTAAAATGATGATTAAGAGCAAAGCTATGTAATTTCAATTAATTATTTATAAGTTTACCCAGTTCAAACAAGAACAAAATACGAGTTAAATGTGTAAACCTTTGCTTTATAATACAAAACTAATTACGATCCAACAACAACTTTAATTACGTACAAGGCTTTGAAAATGCCCAGGGTTTTTGTGTATAGATAGTTTTCGGAACTCCAATTTTTTTCAATTATGTACATGACAATCTCATAATTTCTTTAAAAGTAAATGATGAAAACTTTGAAAAATTAAATACTTAATTTTAATGGTTTAAGTAATTTTCAACAACCAAGCAGTTCCTGTAAGCTCTGCAGGAAGGCCATGTGCGTTCTTGCAAAGCTTACCGTAATGCTGCTTATAATGATGGTTAGACATCCATCTCTCAAATGTCAAGTATGTCCGACGCCTAAATACACCGGTGTGTACTTACGAGTTGTTGTAGTTAATTATTCTTACGTTTGGCAGATGAATAAGTAAAATATAAGACGCAAACTCAATCCTGTATCTCCCAAGCATCTTTTAAGTACCTTCTCTGGTTCCTCATTACCTAGCAAAACACCTGCAACGTTCTTTATCGTATCTTTATTGTATATCACCTGATATGTGATAAACCTAGGATTTTAAGAGATAGGCTTCGTAAATAAAAATAACTACAATATTCTTTGGTTATACATACATACTTTTTATTAAAAAAAATCCATTTTCAGAGGTATTTAACTTTACTTAAAAAATATTTTATACTCTTCCTTCAAATTCGTTTGACTGGTTTATAAAGTGTTTTTTTTTTAAATTTATTACACATTCTCGCTATTGTTCTTATTAAATAAAACGACACGTTTTAGCCGAGAGCGCAAGAGAGAGAGAGTTTATTTCCACAGAAAATATACAGTAGTGACGTAATTTAGTTTTACGTAATAGATGGCGTTATATTAATTTGGATACAAAACTAACAGTTCTTATAATGTTGGCAAAAACAAAGCGGTCAACAGTTTTGATTGAAATAATTTCATATCATTAATCTCGTTCATCTCCCGACGCGACAAGATTTTGTGGCGCAAAGTATATTTATTTACTTATTTTAAGCCGAACAAACTAACAAAATAATAATAAATACCTATGCGTTGCCGACATATTATTACATATATAATAGATTTTTTGTTGACCGAAGTCCTAAAAGTTATTCAATTATAATGTATCTAATGTGTTAGTAGTGTTTTTATAATAGTAATAACCGTGGCCTTTTAGCCTTTTAGTGCATATCTTTTATTTTTTCGGTACGATTAGGTAAACGAGAAAACTTCACACCATTTATAATAATAATAATACAGTAAAGCTAGACAGAGAAAAGTGCTTGAACATGCTGATTTCAGGAACTATCAATCAGATTTGATTAAATGTTTGCATTTTCATTCCGATTATTACGTTTGTAAATTTACTTACTATCAAATGTTTGTGTGAACTTCAAAAACTTTAGTTTGTATTTCAAGTAAACATTTCAAAAATCTAAATATTTTTTTAAGGAATATTTCAAAAATCTAAAACTGCAAATAAGACGGTGCGCGGATAGAATAGCTTTGCATTCGCGATTTCCGCCCGCTTCAAGTTATGCAGCCGCCTTGAACCGGAAACCAACTTTCTTCCTGCCGACAACTCTTCCATCAACACAATTTATGCCACAGTGCTCTTAAAATGTTAGAGAATTTGATAGATAAACATATTTTTATAGTTCTTAATAATTCTGCGACACATATTGAAATTCACTCCCCAATCAATGGGGGACGCCTATGTTCATCAGTGGACGATCATAGGCTGAGATGGATGGCTCCTTGCCCTTTTCCTACTTGCGTAGAGTAGGCACAGTATGAACTACTCTTTCACATATCCTGGACTCTATTGTACTGGTTCCTGGTTACGCTATAGTTTTACGGCTGGCCGCCTATCGGACGCCAAACCACCACGGGACTATACTTATATAATAAATTTAATATGATGTTATGAAATAGCACAAAAACACAAAAAATTTTCTCCATTCATATAGGTTCCAGTTAAATTTGTTGGATTGATTCTTCCAGTTGAGTTTTCAACATTAGACTCGGGTTCAATGGGTATTCCAATCTGCGCGTAGTTGCAGATCTGCACCACTTATTTTGTTTTCCGCACATAACTTATGCAAAATAACAAAGATTTACGAAATTAAATTATACTAATTTAAAACTATTTAAGCTGCATTGATGTCAAACTTCAAATACTGAAACAAGAAAATATGATTTGGTTCCATAGCTCATGTACAATATCATGTACTAATTTCGAACCTAATAACCTCAATATAAAAGGAATCCATTGATATTCAGTTCAATGATATCTTTACAATAAATTCTTGGCAATAAATTTACATGAGTCGATATTTTAATAAATCCGACTTAATATCTAGCAGACGGCTTATTGAAAAGAAATTCTTTAGGAAAACCAATAGAAATTTGGTCAGATAAGTACAAATATATAGTTTAACATATTATTTCAAATCAAGAGAACACAAGTAGCAAAACTGCATTTAAATTGCTAACAAGTTGAAACCATATCCGTAAGTTATTAATTGGCCGGCGGAATAGCGTCCTGGATGTAGCTTAGGAAAGTGGAGCAAACGCTAATTAACAAGATTATTTCTTGTCACGATCTAGTTGGCAAAAAGTAAAACAGTTAATTTAATTTCATAATTTACCGATGAATCTTTGATGTGGTGTGGTAACTGTAAATCTATTATTATGTTATCATTATAGAAACAATAACATAATAAATTCGATCAAAGCGACGAGGACTACATCGGTTTAAATTTTTTTATTTTTATTATATTGACACGATAGTATTCCCGAGGAGGCTTGGCGTCATGCAGGCGGGAGGCCGTAAAACTATAACCAAAACCAGTAACAGTATGAACTACAGTTGAGTCCAGGATATATGGAATAGTAGCACATACACATTGTATGAAAGATGTAGTTTCTAAATTGATGACAGCTTTTTTCCAAAAATATAAATCTGTGCACATATCTCCTTTTTGCCTTATGCATGTTTATCCCAATATTATTTTTACTTAAACTTTTGGAACTACTGTCAATATAATTTGTTTATAAAATTGTATGATCTGATTTATTGAAAATATTGTGATCTTCATCATTTGGGACTAATGTAATTAACAAGATCATGTCACAGTAACCTCTTACATCTTTCAACCTACGGGAATAAAAATATCAATAACCAAACACTATTCACCTCTTTTTGTACACTTCATATGACCTCAGAGATCTTTTGTAGTTTTTGCAACAGAATGCTTATCGCAGCGTCCCTCATCACAGAGCATGTTAATCAACACAGAGCCGCTTCAATAGCTAATTAGGTTTCATTCTAATTAGTACAACAGAATAGCCTCTTCCTACCTCTTGTTGTCTTCGTATATTATCTTTTTTTATGTTTGAACATACGTACCGATTCAATATTTAAATTTTAAGACATTTTAGTTATTCTTGATTTAAATACAAATATTATGTTGATCTCACTGAATTGTTATTATTAACCTGTTTCATAAAATGATACCATTAGTACGAAACATTTAAAAAAAATATCACCCGTTCTCTACTGCCGTGTGTGTGTACCGTATTGCCGCTATCCGCTGTTATTTTTTTATGTTACCAGTTTCAGATTAACATACTTTTAAATTATATTTTAAGATTTTTTAGTCTTTGTTACTGTTACTCAGGCTTTGTTAGCTCCATCATATAAAGAGATTTAGTCGATATCTAACGTTATCATCTTTTTTATATCAACATTAAAACCGCGGTAGAGTCCGCAACAATATCTGTTGCACGAATGGCCCGTTCGACCGGTGAAATACCACTTCACAGGAGATAGGCGTGAAGTAGAAGTACTCTGCGTTTCGTGTGATGAGTGAGATCCAGTGTCTAAGATAGGCAACGCATCTGCAACTCGCAAATGCTTGTTGCAGATGTCCATGGGTAGCTGTCACCTAGGTGACTGCTTGCTAGTTTGCCGAATTTTTCTATAAAAAAAAATAAGTAAATATCAACATTAAAAATGATATTGCGACTCTGTAACTACCTCAATGCTTAGATTACTTTTTTGATAATTGTTATAAGTTATACTGATGGGTTTTCAGGTAATAAATATTCCCTTGATGCTTTTGTTGTCTGTCGTATGATATAATAATCATATAAAAGACTAGCTGTTGCCCGCGACTTCTCTTTTTCCTCGTTTCTTATTTTCCTCCCTGAATTTTTTGTAGTTTAATTCCGCGTACAATATTTTCTATAAATAGAAAGTCAAAAAGTTATGATTGTCAAATCATATAACATTACGATAGCAACCAATACTGTAAATGAAGCATTTATATCCCTTTCTCTAAAAAAGCGAAAATGTATTACTGACTCTACAGATTATATTTGACATATTAGTAAAGTAAATTATTACTTTTAAATCTCTTAAATAATAATAACTGACTGTTTTATTTGACCTTAAAAGTAACGAATAACAAAACCATTAAGATAATTGCCTTTTGTGATCCAAAGCAAAGCGGCTATTTAAACTGGTAATACTATAAAATTAGCATAAAGCTTTCTCTTAATTGCGTTGTGGTCAAATATAAATTCTATATCGTCGTTAATTTAATTTCGTATCTTTAAATTTGTTAAAGATACCTAATAAATTAATCTGAAGACATCCAGATAATGTAAAAATCAACCCGACAAATACAAGTCGTTCATTCGTTCTTTTAATTATGTGTTGCCAAAAATGCTATATTTAAAAAAAAAAACGTATAACTTTCTCATTATAAAACGATTTAATTTTCACTTTATTGGATATAAAAAACATATAGAAAGCACTTACTGTTTAATAAAATATAAATATTTTGATTTTCGCAATAAAAAAAAATCAAAATGATATTTAAGTTATACATATCTGTTACTATCTGATTAAGCAAAGGCTTTGTTTCAGTCTAATGAAACTATTAAATTAAATTGGTCGTGAACTATAAACTTTTGACCAATTAGCCATCGAGACCATTAAGATAATTAGTTTCATCGCGCTTACAGCGATACTCTAACTACAGCGCCTAATCTGTGTAGAATATTTATTATGTATACAAAAGTGGATGTGAAAAGCGGAGGACCGCGTATTGTGGAAGGCGCTGGGCAAGGCCTATTTCCAGCAGTGGACTGATATAGCTTGATGATAATACAAAAGTGGATGTAGTAGTAGTAGTAAACTTTTAACCGATGGTAATAAAATAATAACCGATGACACTACTGGTGATGGTTATTTAGCACATCAATTAAAAAAATGGTGATTTAAACCACGACAGAATCTAATAAATATTCTATTAATTGTTATTTAAAGAATGTTTAGTACATTCGATTAATTATGAACATTGGATTATGGGAATTAAAAGATTTAAACCAAGCAATTTATTATCCAGTTTCGAAACAATGTCAGCTCATTCGCTGCAATGACAAATAGTATTCAAAATGAAATCTGTGAGCGAACAAATGATTGATGTGTTGTGACGATTTCGCTGTATTGCTCTCACGAAAGCTATGTTTCATTCCGGTAATTAACTGTGACGCGTGAAAACGTGGCATTTAAAATATTTTTTTGTTGTCTCACAATATGTTACATAGCTCGTAATTTTTAAAAAATCTTTTATCAAATGTAAATTATATTTTTGACGAAAATAGAGTATTCACTTGATACTATGGCATATTTTCTAAACAAAAAGTGCCGTTGCCGAAATTACTGTGCTAACGAAATGTACTTTGTTATGTCTTACCCCCATCTCAATTAAATGCTTTTAGCTGTCCAACTCACTATTTTCTTTGCTTCATTTCACTATGTAGCTTGGAATAAATATATTACATTATTATGTAATATATTTATTAACATAACATAGGCATAGCATAATATATTTATTAACATGACATAGGCATAACTTTTCTGCGCATCATTATTATGATGCGCAGAAAAGTTATGCCACGGCAATCCTTCTATCACCGTTGGACTAAGGGCTAAAGTATCCTTCTTTTAATTAACAATAGATTTTCAGAAAGATTAATTATTCAAAGGTGCCGATACTTGGCTAAGCCAAGTTTAATTTTTAAAAGACGTTTCTTTAGCTTACTAAGACATAAAGTGTAGTCTGCTGTAATGCATTATTATTTTTTCCTTTTTATTACAATCAATATTATTGATAATTTTTTTCCTTGAAAATGGGGTTGTTCATTCTTTTGTTTTTGGTAGCATGTTATTACAAATAGTCAAAAAAGAAAACATTAAAATTTAATAATGTACGTGTATGTAACGGGTCAGCCGTTTAAAACACGTAAACTATATGAAATTTTAAACAGACGGCTTTTGTCAGAAAAACGCACGACTGGAATAGAAAATCTAGTTCTCATTGATTGAAATAAGTTTTCTCCTGAAACAGTAATTAACCTATTCCTACAAATAGTCCCTTTAAAAAAACTATTTAGTATTATTTAGGAATTATTATAATGTCGCAATTTCAAGATTTAATTTAAGTGTGCAAATAATTTTATGAAGAAATCAATGCTTTAATGAAAACCTTGAAAGTTCTGCAATTATCAAACTTAGCTTTTTATAGAATAAGGGTGCGAACGGGCAGCGGATCGCTTAATATCAAGTGATCCGACACCCATGAACATCCGCATGATCAGAGGAAATGCGAATGCGTTGCCGGCCTTTAAGGAAGTAGTACGCTCTCTTCTTGAAATTCCCTAAGTCGTATAGTGTAGTCGTGTCGTCCTATCTTTTAAATTCTATTATTATTCAAATAGAAGTAATTAATGCAGAATCAGAGATAATGATGAAGCGGAATTGAGAAAAGTAATACATAAAAAAAATTGTTCATAATTAATTCTATCATTTTTT
>DWLR01004836.1:0-11606 GCA_018246295.1 Papilio alexanor hazarajatica | reverse complement strand
TTTTTACAGAGTAGGTGCTTAAGTTTACATATTAATTATATCACATACAATATACTTAAAAAGAAAAAAAACATTAAGAAAATATTTTTTATAAACTAAGCCATAATTAAATTTATATCTACGTCATGTTTGTTATCTCATAATTAATTGAACTAGAAAATTAAGACAACGAATGTTAATTACTAAACTCCTAAACAAATTAAAATAATTTTGTAATAACCACTACAAAACTTTATTTTCAGTGGTCTTCAGTTAAATAATTGGAGACTTCGGTTCTATATTTTTTATTTTATTCAAAAAGCATCAAGGCAAGCAAGATGTTTTGGTGATGGCAATGATATATCTACCAACGAGAATATGGTGTTACCAAATATTTCGAACTACAAAATCATGCACATAAAATTATTAGGATCAATATTATAAAGTTAATTTTTATTTATAATTTAAGATTATAATTTAAGAATTTGTTGACATAACTACATGCATAATGATTTCTTATATTAACGCGAATATTACACATTAAAAAAAACTATAGTTTTACGGATTTAATCGCATGCTTGAAACGTTGGGAATTACAATATTATATTCTATAAAGCTAGTTGAAATAGTTTAATTTCAATTCAAGTCATTAATGAAAATGTCATGCGACAATTGTAATGTAACAATTGTAATACTTATTGATGATATAATTGAGATATATAAAAAGTAAAAAAAAATATCATGAAACAAAGCAGATAAAACATCGATTTATTTAAAAGAAGTAATTTATGTAACAAAATAGAAAAATTTCTTTTATATCCATATCCACGTAAATCCAAGTGCTATAATATGTCTCTTCATGATAGATTGTTGCACGGACTATATCCGGAATCGTGTCTTCGAAATTCTTCAAACAGTGAGCCTAACAGAAATAAAAACATTAACAAAATATATTTGAACAAATACGCTTGGACTTAAATTAGCAGAGTAAAGTTTAACAATTTAACTAAGGCACCTTATATCTCCGCTTTATTCCACTAATAAAAACATAATATCAGACTATTTCATTTTAATATTGTAAAAAATAGTCTTGTTTTTTTATATACTGTTAAGTTCTTTTAGTTTATTAACCTTCAGTTTGTCCTGAGCCTGTCATGAAATGTATCAAGTAATATTTAACGATTTAGTCATGAAATATAAACCCATTATTCGTAATGTAATAAACATGCAATGTAACAAACAAGAAAATGATGCATGCAAACGGGTGATTTTTATTGCGAAAAAATAATCTGAAGTCAATACTTCTAATGTAAAAATAATTATAAGAACAAAATAATAGTTTCAAATGTTATCTTATTCAACTCATTTCTAAGATATGTTCTATTTCTTACGTTCTATTCATATTGTTCTAATGATAGAATACCTTATGCTCTCTGTTCTCGATCGCGGCGACCAGTCTTTGGAATATGAAGCGCCCCGCCGCCGGCCTCCGCCGACAGTGCGGCCAGTCTTCCACCTCTCAACGTGATATCTTATCGCGTGCCTCACCTCCGTATTCATAAAGCAGTAAAATAGAGCTACCGTAAAACCCTAAAATAAAATCAATTGTTAAATTTTTTTTGTGGCCCCTTACGCCGACTGACAGGAGGGTAACGTTTCTCCGTGGGTAAGTATGTGTATATGTATGGATGTCCACCCATGATGTGGTGTGACCCAGAGGGTCCATGATCCCCCTGTAGCCTAAACAACTTAATCGATTTTGACGAGTCAGATGTCATTCGTTACGTATCCTTTCCCTCAGTATCGAAGGGGTAAAGTTAGGTTTTTTGAATGAAATATAGGTTTTTTGAGTATATTTCTACTAATGTAACCCATCATAACTGTTGTGGATTTCCATGGCTAGCATATTAATGTCATGTGCCCTATACATGACATTAATATGGCATTGGACCCTTGTAACTTTGTTTCTTGTCTTTTACAAATAAAAGCAACAAGTATGAAGAGTTCATGGTAAAAGCATGTCTTATTATTAATTACCGGATCGTAATACGGTGTAATATGTGCACAACGTCCGTCTCCGACATTTCAAAAAGTTATTTAGTACGACTACACGTTGTTTGTTACCTTTGAAGTTTCGTTAGCCTACGGCGCGTATTAAAACAGAAATTATTATGTTTCTAAACAACAACTTGTCGATACTGTAAAAAAGTTACCAAAGGAATAAATAACGGTGTCGCTTTCTTCGAATAATAAGGAGTGCTCCATGTATTATGGACATGTATTGCCAGGCTTTACTTGATAACGAACTATTGGTTTTTATTTCGAAATACACGACACATGATTGACTGTTTTTTTAATTTACCTTCAATACAAATAGTAAAGTAAAAATGAAATAAATGCAATTACTTGTGTGCTATAATTCAATGATTTCAGCGGCTTTTTCTTTATTACCTGAGTTGATAGCATCAGTGCGCGAGTGTAGTCGAAAGCGTGCGAGAACCAAGAGTCGTCGTTAGGTCCGCAAAGCACGAGCAAGTTGGTGATGCCCAGCAGTGGGATTAAAACGAGCAGGGCTTTGGTAGCTTTCCTGTATTGCTCCGTTTCTAGAGTGTTCGCCGATCTCAACTTGGTTATCAAAACCTGTTGATTACAATGAAATGAGGTCAGTGAAATATCTCTAATTATTTTTATCTCCGCCAATACTTATTAGTTTTGAAAACGCGTAGGGTTATTATAATAAATGCAAATACACTTTCAGACTTAATTGTGAGAGGAAGTGATTAACGTTTTTCAACAAAAATATAATTCTTCTAAATAGTATAATTCTTCCTTTTGTAATCGGAAGGATCAAAAATTTAAAAAAGCAATAAAAAATCGGTTGCTACAATATGGGTTGCCGTGGTAATGTTGACAGTAATTTTTTGACATATGTTATTAATAATCGAAATTAATAAAATTATCTGAAATTAAATTATATTAATCAAATTACAAAAAAAAATCATCTAGGAAAATGAGCAACGAACGGGTGCGAAGCCGCAGGAAAAGGAAATGCCTAGTTTTATTTATAATCATTTACTGTCACGCTACGTCTCATCCCAAATCCATTAAATCCACAAATGGCTTGTCATGAGTTTATCAATATGTCAATTTGGGATCTTTGGAACCCAAGGTCCAATGATATTCAAAATTAAATGAGACCTACTTGCAAATGTTCCCTTTTTGACAAAACATTTTGAAATCGGTTCGTAAATGACGAATTTGTGCAGTAACAAACATAAACAATACAACCGAATGGAGAACCGAATACTCACCCACATAATCCTTGTAAGAAAGAAAAGATTCAGCGCCAAGCCAACTAAAGCTGGTGCTTTGTGAATCCAGTCGACTTGGTGTTCATGGATCCAAATACACATTTTTGTATCGCTCGATATAGTTAACTGAAAAACATAGATGTAACATTTTTTTATTTAGTGCTATTTATGAATTAATTCAATATCGGTTTTGTTGCAAGTATGAATAAAGTAGTTATACGGCAAATTTACATTAAAAAGAGAGTGGAAGTGTCGCAGTGGCGTTTTATATGGACCATGAAGTGATATTGAGATATCTCAGTTGTACCAAATGGAAATCCGTAATCCAGCAGTTTCTGATATTTGGCTAGTATTTAAAAAAGTTAGAATCCAAAAACAGATACAAGAATTTGTAAAGCTTACCTCATCGGGACCAGTGGAAGGAACCACCGTTACAAAGCACCTTGAAATAACCCATATCGTGATAAATATGGCGGGTGCACCTAGAAAAAGGTAATTAGTTTATTTTTTGTCTCTTAATTAAATAATCCATAATAAAAAATCAATTTTCAAATTACTCGTTATAATTAAATAAATTAGATGACGTAAGGTTCAATGAAAACTCACAACAGTTATGCAAAAAGAAGTTTCTTTTCGCATAACTGTTGTGACCAACCAACAAATTACTTATTGGAGAACATTTTGGGAACATAAATTTTTTTGTATTCCACCACCACCACCTCAGCCTCTGATCGTCCACTGCTGACATAGGCCTCCCGCATCGCATCATTGGTGGGAAGATGTGCTATAATCGCCACGTTTGGCAGGCGGGTTGGCGATCGCAGTATGTTCCACCGTACTAAGAAAAGGACATTGCTGCCCGTCCTCCGGTGGTCTCTACACCCAGACTCAAGACAAACAGACGTGTTTATGCACACAAATGTTTGTCCTGTAAGGAATCGAACCCACGACCTGCGGCGTGAGAGGCAAGCATCTTACCACTGCGCCAACTAGTCTACAGGTGTGCAGTCTAAATTTAAAAGCATGAAATGTAATAAGTTAATGGAACTAGTTATAAAATCAAACGAATAATTTTCCCGTTCACAAGATTGTTTAGTGAAATGATATCGATGCAAGATAGCTGCATAATATACATATATTTTGCATTTTCACATTTGTTGTAATAAAAACTGATAACGCTGTGAATGTTCCAACGACTCTGAAATAATGTAAAACATACATACACACACTTCTATCAGAAGACCACAAACCGCTCTCGCATATAACGCGTAATGGAACGCGTATACTGGCACGTGCTACTAACAAGATTTGGCCGACTTCAGTGGCCTCCAAAATAATCTTTCTTTACAGACAAACCGTATTGTAATAATTTCTTTTATCGTTTTCTTAAAGACAAACTTATACGGTTTTATGTTTTTAGGTCATATTAAGTCTTTGATTTACTATTTGTAAACTAATAAATATGAAATATGGGTTAATAGAACAACAATTCAGCAAAAGGTATTGAGTGAAATTAAGAAAAGTAATTAATTAACTAATTTAGTTTTAGAATTTGTGGTGATCAATAAACTTTTGGAGTGATCAGAACAATATCATTTAGTTAGAGGAATTCGAGATATCACAGCTTTTTATTCAAATCCTAGCTTATCCTTATACATCATATTTGTAATTTTACTAAAATCAATCGTCAACTTACCCCAACCTATGGTAGTGTAAACTTTAAGTTTGATATTTTCAGCTGTAAATGTTTCGACAACTAACATGTAGAGGTACAGTCCTGAAATCGTAAAGTTAAGCATGAAATAAGTTGTCAGAAAGGAAGTATTTGAATATTATCCAAGTGTGTGCATAAAACTAGTATTTTAAAAGAAACTAATATACTATAAACCCGATTAACTAAAGACACCCCTAGGTGTAGTATATTAGTTGTATTAGTTGGGTGTCTGGTTTTAGTAGTAGGTTCCGTTCTGGTTCACAATGGTCACAATGGAACGGACACACATACTAACATACCTGAGAAAAACATTGCCATTGTCATTCGGGCAATAAGAGGAGAGTTATATAAATTACAAACTAATTAGTTATTTATTATGATGATATATTTACCTTCGACAAGCATCCAAAAGAAATTTGTGAGGTAGAAATAGTGCATGCATACAACTAGTATCATACACGAGGTTTGGTCTTGTTGAGCTTCGTCTGACCAATTCTACAAAAAAATATGCCTATGTTTAAACATTCACAATTTTGCTTAACCTTATAAATGACAAGCATTTAGAATTCTATTGATACAAAACCGACATCAAATTTGTATAATTTTATTTGTGGACTCATTAAAGTTATTTAAAGCCATGATACGTCTAATTACAAATTCATAATTCTATCAATGTGTAATAAATTCTATCAATTCGGTATACCTTCGGAACTCATAGTTCAATGCCATTCAAATTAAAATGGGACTTACTTGAGAATGTCACCTTTCCAACATTTTTTTGTTTTTGTTTTAAATTGGTTCTTATGAACCAATTTTACATTCACATACATTACAATTCGACATTTATATGTCGAAGTTCTGAGATAACAAACATAAAAAATACAAGCGCGATAACCTCCTTCTTTTTTGAAAGTCGGTTAATTAATTCTTTGTCGATTTGAAACAAAAGTTTTTACATAATATAAAGAAGAAGGTAGATGAGAAAGGTACCAAAATGTGGTGACTTTCCCCTTTTCATTGTCTTTAAAAGTTCCTGTATTAAATGTAAATTTCGCGTTTCAATGCAAATTACTAACAAACTTTTGGAATTAACATATCACGCACATTTACTTTTGATAAAATAATAATATAAATTAATTCTTCGCTTCTAATACAAAGTCGAAAAGTGTTGTCAGATTCAAATTTATGTAAGGAAATTTTCATCGTATTTTTTGGCGTACATAATTATTATACATATTTTGATTAACACCGACAAAGTTATATTTTGATTACCGACTCAAAAAAAAAAACATACATTTTGATTAAAACCAATATATTTTTGGCGTCTTATTTCATTAGTGAAACGTTCTTAAGACTTCTGTGTTCACACACATACAGCACTTTTATAAGTAAAGTGGTTCGCTTCTAGCTTTAGCTAAGTAAGCTTCTTTACAACCATGTGTTGGCGAATTTCAATGAATGCGTTGAATAAGTAACTGTAAATATTGTAGATACATACTATATAACTTACCTGTAAAGCTAAATTTAACATCCAACTGCACGCCGATAATATATACGTAGACATAAGATTTGTATGTATAGTATTTCTAAGACATCTTAAATCCCTAAAATAAAGGAAAGATTTTAGTAAAAGTATTATCATTATTTTTCATAATTACACTCAATGAAGTTGATAAGTTGTTGATATTCTTGCTTCTTTTGTTCTACTGGAATATTGTCCTGCCCAGTCCTGTCTTCCAGACGATGATGTATCCAAAACACTGAATGCTTTTCATAGATATAAAGTCATACATATACATTTTTATGCTAATTTTTATGTTTTGTTTAGACATCAAACAGAGGACGTCCATTTTATTCATCTGCTTCTCTACCTTTTAAAAAGTTATGCTGTTCTACCATCGGAATAAACGGCTAGTCTCCGTACTTTTACTGTCGATATACCTTGCGTTTACAATTTGAATCTTCAGCAAAGAATTGAAACGAATTGCCGCTTATGACGTGGGTAACTTCAAGAAAAGAGTGAACTAACGCTAAACTAGACTGCACAACCTTTCAATCATATTGCCACTCAACATCAGTTTCGCTGTTCGTTTACGAACAGAGTACACTGATGCCGAATTACAGCATTCCATTAAGAATAAAAAGAAGTAAGAAGTAGTATTAAGCCTATGGTCGTCCACTGCTGTACGTAGGTCTCCCATTGCCACAAATATTGCTCCCTGCCGCCCTCATCCAGCGCACTTCCGAAATCTTGACCAGATCATCGGTTCATATTCTATTTCCTATTGAGGGAGTCCTGCCTACGCTGTACGAAGTACGAATGTATGTACTCACTTAAAATAGAGGAATACAAAGACGGCAAGCGACAATACGGCCAAGCTGAGCGAATAGCCAGCGAGATAGATGAGGCTGGCTACATCTGTGGGAGAGACGTTAGCGATGCGCTCCGTGCAGTTTACGTAATCCGAGTAGTTGTGCCACATCCCGTCCAGGCATAAACGCGACGCGTTCTCTGTGAATATAAAATGAACGACCCGGATTATTCTCATTGTTGCTTTATCTTTTGTCATATTATTTAAGCCACAACCTTCACGCTTTATTCACCTTAGTAAAAATTTGAATTAATTTAAATATTTGTTAGTAAATGTTTAATTATATTCACATGTCGTTGCCTGAGAACTCACCACATGATCTATTTTTTAAATTCCTGTAGTAAGAAGGTGATATCATCCTGAATATCAAGGTTTGTTATATTAGTAGTTTAATTCCACGATACTCTTACATTTTTCATCAGTACATTTTGATATTTAATTTTGCTATTTACTATGTACTTTTTTTTAACAACTTTGAACATTAGTTTTAAAAATTGTCTCGATTTATAAAGTTTAATGCGTGGATCAGCGCGGCTTTAAACTGAATAATTTTATCATAAAACGAAGAAAAGCCCTCACTTAAGTTTATAACAACTTTGTTGTGAAGGTTGCCCACTGACGCAAAATAATTCATAACAAAAGCCGTAGACTTGTTTTGAACACAGCCGCCATAAAATGCGATTCAAAAAATAAAAGCCAAACAGCAAAAAAATAACACTTGATTGTGGTGACAGTGATAAATTATTCATTATTATGAAAACAAAACTTTGCGCAGTGGAAAAAACAAAAGTTTTAAAATTAAAAACCACTGCTATAGATCTCTGTATTACTGTAGGTAAAAAAATATTATACCGTATTTTCATAAGGAAATAGAAACTAAAGTAATCCTAATCTACGTTTTTGAATTAAGTTTTTACCAAAAATGTGGTCAAAACAAAAAGAGAATCCCTTTAAATATCTATTTTGTACCAGTACTTCCATAAATAGGCGAGTGTTAAGGTTACTTTTTTTATCCTCTACTCAGTATCAATTTTTTTTTATGTAACAGTAGTTTTCTAACATTCAATAGCAGTAAGTATTAGATAGACGGCTCTTTTATTGTGATCTTGAAAATATACACCACGGAAAAGCGTAAGTTATCATGAGACAAACTCGTCGAGACAGATTCGTCACCTAGTTTGAAAATACAAATAGAAAAACACAACATTTATTTTATTATTGTAGCTTACTACATATTTAACTGACGATTCCAGGTATATTTTGCATTTTGAAGACCTTCAAAATCACCTTTTTGTTATGAATTATCTATTTAAAAATATTTACTTACGCGTATCATCATATTGGACGCCATGAAATTCACTAAAACACTTTTGCACGGCCAGAGTGTACCACGGCGTTGGGTCCCAACACAGTAGTCCATCGTAGTAAGCTGGACAGAGGTTCTCTGATAGGTTGAGGTTCTTCTCCAAACATTCCTGTGCCCTAGCGCTCGCATTTTCTACCACGCTCTCTGCGCCTTCCAAAGTTTGTAAGTCCTCCAGTTTGAAGTTATTATTTGAATAGTATTCGATATAAATTTGGTACGTCCTTTGGCATGAAAAACACTTGCACTGAAGCTTTTAATTAAATATTACTAATTTGTGTTACGTACTAACAAAATTTCCTCCATGATTACTTTAGAAACACCTTGCCGAAATTTTAATAGCGTATACAGGTATTCAGTGCGTCACGCTTGATTGCAGTGGATTCTGTGGAGTACTTTCGTGTCTCCAGTAAGAATGTTACCATGATAAGGTTGTTTGCGCGAGGCTTGTGTTCTAACTTATCAAGTGATAAGACTTGCAGAACAAACATCGGCGGTCTGCGGGAGTATTTGCGTATCGTCCAAGGAACTCTATTCTTTCTGTCTTCAAATCTTCCTCACGCATACTGCAACAAATAAAAAGAAACACATAAATTTTAATATTAATATCTATTTAAATACTTAAACTATCTTTCAAATATAACTACCCTGAGACGTTTTCTTACAATCGGATTGTAGATAAATGAGTTTATTTTACTTCTGTTTGTTTTAGTCAAAGTAGTGTTACTGTCATATTAAAGCCACTTGTCGTCAAATATAAGATAAGAGATATGGAGGTGGTAGGGACTTCCATAACATTGAATTTCATTCACCTGTAAAACTGTAAAAGGAATTGCGGTAAAGTTATATGTTAATAAATTATATAATAAAGTAATTTATTTTATCGTTGACAATCGTTTCAATTACGGTTAGTTGTAATATTTTTACAATCTTGTTTAATTTTTTTTTATTTCATTGCTATCTTGTTTATTGTTTAATAACATCTGTGTAAAGATTCATACACGAATTGACTTGAATGCCGCTTGTATATACATATACATATAAATTCATAAACTGTGTACTTTACTTCTAGTAAAACTTATGAAGTACGAGCCAACTTTGTCAGTGTAATTAGTCAGTCTAAATTACACCCGATTAGACATATGCAGACTAGTTCATCGAGATATCTCCGAAGCGAAAACATCTTGAAATAATAGTCTTATTTATTTTGATGCTTCAAACATCATCATAGTAGCGTCCATAGATTGATGGTTTAAGGTAAGATTTACTACACGTGTGGTCGTAGGTTCGAATTTTCCATTTGACTTTTGTCAAGAATTATCTCCTGACTCCTAATTAAGTGTAAACTTAACTTATTAACCACTTTTAATATTAATAAAATGTGAAACAAAGTTTTTCTACCAAATTGATAACAGTTATAAAATTGGCATTTGATGATTACAAAGCAAAAAGATAGGCAATAACTATTATTAACCAAGTATTATTAATCCTGATTTCTAAAAAATCGTCATAGCTGCAAAATTGTATCGTTAACTAAAAAAAAAATAATTTGCAACATATAGCACTATTATTTTTACAAATATAAAAACCGTAAATATTGTACAATACGTTTAAAAAATGTTCATCGGCCAGTTTGGGTTTTTGAATGCTCTCTGGACCCTCATAATGTTAACGTCGCTCCTTTCGCTTGAATGCATTGGACCCATAAAACGTTTGGGAGTAATGGCTCACCGAAGGCTCTTAAATATATATATTACATCATTTTTACTCTCCATGTGTTACATTTTATATGAAAGAGATTACGTGTGATTATGTTTCTATTGCCTATTTTAACAGAGCACTGTACTTTGACAATATTTATATACAAACACATACACTTTTATAGGTTATACAATATTACATTGATCAATAAGTTTCCTGTACGTGTGTGTTTTGTGTGTCTTTTTTATGGGTAATATTATCTTCATTGTGATAGTGTATCGAAATCATTTCTGACTTTAATTTTCCACAGTATTAATATAAAAAAGAGAGCGCGTGGAAAAGTGAAGTGGCGCGCGCAATAGAAAAAAACAAATAGTTATATCTCTGTGACTAAATCTTCAATTTACGATATGATTATCTGGAATTCGATTCTCATCCAACTTCCGCCTACTTTATTTCCGCTTTTCGGATGTTTAATAGCACTAAATTCAGTTATAAATATTCATATCCTGATTGCTACGTAATAAGGCGTTTCAGTTTTGTATCAAAAATGTACCATTTTATTCGAAGCTACTACTTAAACAAATTGTTTTTGTCATATGTTCATGAGGAAAGTTTGGGTATGTAATTAAAATAACTGATTTATATAAATTTGCTGAGATTATGATGATTGAAAATCCATAAAAGGCTTGTTACTATACAAAAAACCTGTTACTCGTAAATCTTCTACTACTCGGGACGGCTGTAAGCAAACAATTGTAATACACTAATATGCATATGTTGTGGAAGGTTCTTTATTCGGTACGACGCGACATTTAGAGTCAATAAAAGCGATAAACGCGCCATAGTTTGTTTCAGTTTTATGATTGTAAACAAGTCGTTAATAAATTGGAAGCTGCTTCTTATTATTACATTACACGTACGAGCTACAACAGTTCTAATAGAATAAGTTCAATGTATTGAAGTGAGCCCGAAACAGAAAGAAGGAAAGATGTAAGTTTAATATTTATTGTCAACTTTTTCCTGATTGCCTGGTAAAAAAACCTATTTACTATTAAAGGTTAAACTATGCTATTTAGTTCAAAATTGAAAAAGTTTATAACTAACCTTTGTTATCTAATTCTCTACTAAATTTAAAAATAATTATTAAATAGCGTATCCTATGA
>DWLR01004835.1:0-11606 GCA_018246295.1 Papilio alexanor hazarajatica | reverse complement strand
AAAAATAAGTTTGAACACGTAAAAGTAAGGTTAAAAATTTGAAACTTTGTTATAAATTTATTTTAATTCACGTGTTTTTAATCAACATGGCTAACGATACACCGACGGATGTATGTTTGTACAAACAGTTCAGTATATTACAAGGGAAAATAACAGCAGAATAACAAACCAAATTGTACCGTTATAGGTAAACAATCACCGAGTCTATTTTATTTAAATGGGCAAATTTTTACGTTAAAAAAAAGCAATGTAAGAAAAAGAATATTGTAAAATTAATGATTGGTGTTCCAATTTCAATTTATACACAACCACGAATTAGTGACAAATATTTTACTTCCCTCGGATGTTTAATATCGCATTAATAGTCCCATATTACATTAAATAGAGTATCGTCTAAGACTGGATTTATCTGAACAGAATGATTACTTTGGAGTAATTCTTACTTCTAACTTAATTATCGTGAGTAAATTTATATCAATTTTAGCCATCCTAAAACATTAAGAAAGAGTTTTATTATTACATAAACAAGTATGTAAGATTTAAAAAATAGTTACAACTTAAACGCAATTTACATAAAAACAGAACGTATGTAGTTCATCCTAACAAACATAGTCCCAACAAACGCTATGCTTTGTTAAGATTTCCGTCGTTTAAACGTTTCGTTGCAGCTAAATGTGAAAAATTTCAAAAGATCTAGGCCTTCTTTGAGCTTAGAAATAGCACCGGAAAGTTTCGCTCTACAAAGATTAATTTAAATTACCACCACATAAAACAACAAATGAGTGTGGTCGAAGAAATTTTTAATATTTCGTAGTTTCAATTTCTTTTGTGATTAAATCCTAAAATATTATGTTTCAAATGTGATACAATCGTAAGCTTGTTTTATAAAAATGCAAATGTTGGAACTCGTATAAAAATGCTTTGAATAAAAAGAAAATTAAAAATTGTACAAACAATAAACATAGTGTAAATAACAAAGGTCTAGAAGCTACAATAAACTACTGGCAGTTCTAGCAATTCCTCTATTTGTGCTCTAAGGTATGCATTTGAATTATTTTTCGTTTAAAGTAATAGCGGCGAAGTTTAGTAATTAGAGTCATCGAAATTGTTCTCCATATGATATTTTACTTGAAAATATTGCATGTACTATTTTTTTTTTTCATAGGAGAAGGGAGCGAATGAGCAAAGTGTAGGAAGGAAGGAGTACGCTCTTTTCTTGAATCACCCTAAGTCGTATAAGCTTGGAAATACCGCTGAGGACATAACTATCAACTAGCCATTCATATGGACAACTTAGATACGATTATATATTGTATATATAAGGTACATACATGTGAGGAAGTGTAATTCGTAAAAACTGTAACATTTCAAAAGTAAGCTAAAATTTGTAATTTTCCCTGTAGAAATTTATGATTTAATATATTTTTCTTTTGTTTTTCGAGGTGATGAGAGCTGAAAGTTAATAGAATTTATAGATAGTACCAAAAATGTACCTTTTGTCCGAGTTATAATGTAAAGGTATTTACTTTGTAGGTACAAAATAAAACGCTGAAATTGAACTTAAATTAACTTAACTTAAAGTAGGGGAAGGCTTAATTAAAGAATTAAACTATATTTACTACTATTTACTAATATGTCAGTGTCTAAATTTAAAACGTAATATGTGCGAGACATATCGACAGTAGTCAAAGATGACAAGAAAAAAGGATCTTTAACTTTCTTTTGTATCTACCTATTTTACTAGCGAATTATAAAGGTTTTTCAACATTTTTGAGAGCATGAGAAACAATTTTGATACTTTGTAGTAGATCTACTAACTGACTTTGGTACTATAGGCATTTACACCTTAACATCTTTTTTATATTTAAATTAAAGGCATTCAAGAATACAACAATTGACAAAGAATGTGTCAAACAGCCAACAGAATCGTGTTCAATATATTTACTTAATTACTTTGGGAAATCTTAAACAAATAACTTGCGATATTAATTACTTTCTTATTTACTTAATTTAAAACAAGAACCGTGGCTGTTGATTAAAATAAGAGTAAATTTGATCTGTAGCAAAATTAAATCGTGTTTATAGAAAATTTGTCTAGAAACTCAAACTCATGGAATATTTTGATTTCCGATTTCTGCTATTGATTGCAAGCGAACTACGAAATACGTCAGCATCAGATCGTTAACCATTAGTGTACTCGTATAATTTAACCAGCCATAACAGAATACTCTGAAGTAAACGAAATAATAAGATGTTTACCAAAGAAAAATCAGAACATCTAGTAAAAGTAATATTTTTCATGTGTTATATTGTCTAGGCCCTCGCGTTTGCTTGTTTTCGGCATGATAAGACAAATTTTCAATAATTCGTTCAATACAAAATTTACCGCCGATTTATAATATGGTTACGGATAGTATAAACTCACGATGTTTACAATCAGATGGAAACAATTACAAAAGTGTATGTTAGTATGTTTCTATCTACTACTGGAACGTGTTTTTATTAAACAATTTCTAAACAAAATTTTCCCCCTAAAGTTTGGTAAGGTAATACACTGATATATCTTAAATAAACATGTGTGTCCCACGGTTGATCTTTTTCCGTTGTTTACACAGACAAATAGCTTGTTACCATGCTTACATTATATTCGAGAGGCCACGACTGCTCAGGAAAATAGTTTTACAGAAAAATAGTTTTACAGAGGCAAAATTTTAACATAGAAGATTGTCAATAGCACCTTCATATATACATTTTTTTACATGAGTTACTCTCTTGTTAGCTAAGTTAGCATGCAAGTGAAAGAAATATTTGTATCCAATATTGCGAATTATATGGACCCTTATTCTAAAGTCTC
Source organism: Papilio alexanor hazarajatica (assembly GCA_018246295.1). Classification (NCBI taxonomy): domain Eukaryota; kingdom Metazoa; phylum Arthropoda; class Insecta; order Lepidoptera; family Papilionidae; genus Papilio; species Papilio alexanor. Next base: position 8,752 of record DWLR01004835.1, on the reverse strand, counting down.
CATAAATTAGATACTTTCGCTACAGTAATGAAATTTAAATCCTTTCCACTTCAATATTGTCTATTAGCTTACATAAAACTACGAGAGCGTAAAGATAAATATTTCTTTGTTTTCAATACGGTGTAAAGTAAATTGACCTATACTATAAATCCAAGAGATAAATCGGTACCTCTTTTAGAAATTTAGAAACTAGTTCACTCTAAATCTTAGAACAAAAGGCTGCTATAGAGTGTTGGTACTCTCTTGAAATTCTAGTTACGTAAAATTCTCAATGAATCTATAGAAAGGCTAGATAAACGACAAACTGTAATGCTACTGACAAAGATTATATACCTTGTATTGTAACATTGTTATTTTGTAATTTGGTTATGTTATAATTATTTTATCAACCAATAGCCGGCTTAATGTAGGCTTAATAAATATAGGACTTCTTCCATAGGCTTTGAATCGGCCACAAAGATCAGTCCCTTGCTGCCCTTAACCAGTTAACTTTTACAAGATTTAGTTTAATAAAATTAAAAACAGACTTAAAGAAATTCCGAAGTTAGTAATTCTTTGGGAAATGTGCGTAATTAATAATGCATATAGCTCGTTCTGCAAATGCTTCTCTTTTTCTCTCTTTTTTACTCTTTAATAAAAAAAAATCGTATTTGTAGAATTTCGATTTCTGGATTATTTTCTGTTTACTGTATCGAAATAGTACAAGCGCGTTAGAGCGCATTGATTGAACAGATCATAAATAAATAGCGGTTCAGTTTAAAATGCGGGCAATGGAACGTTATAGGAATATCTTTTGTACAATTATTATTTTTTTATTTTCACACTTATTTTTACTATGGAATTTTTTACTATGGAAGTAATACTATATTATTTACCTGCACATAACCATAAATACTTGAATTAATAGCTTCTACCTACCCCTCTATAAAAATGATTGTTTTATACTAATACTGTTAACAGTAATACTTTTAATTATAAAGCTAATTCAGATTGTACTGGCTGAAAGGATCGGCTTTATTTTAAACTATCTGTAGATAATTTGGACAAATGGAAAGAGCTTAAAGCTTATTCAGAACATCCAGCCCGATTTACTTACCTATTTACAAGGCGACATCTGTTCATTAATTTGAAGGAAAAGTTTAGGGACAGTTTTCATCATCGTCGGTATACTATTTAATTTTAATGAGCTTGGTCTGCGTTTTCCAGCGGTTTATAAACAAATTCAACTTTGCTATACAATTTTATAAAATTGTAAAATGCATTTAAAATCATTGTATCCTATTTTCTAAATAGATATTGGCTCACTTCCTTATGTTGTTACCTAATCTTGTTCATTGTTATTTTGTCTAATTTTAAATGTAATTCTTTTCATAAATGATTTGATTTTGGATATTAAAATATAATATTATAAGCAATATCATTAAATTAAAAATTGAAAATAAATATTAATATATTTATCTATGAGAAACTCGCTTACATGAAAGCTATGAAATTTTTTTAGTAAAAGTATCGTAGGCAAAATAATGTGAACATGTCAAACCCAAAAAACAAAGTGAATGGCGACGCGTCCGCTATATTACATGACTGGCATCTGTCGTATTTTTATTGTGAGTTTTATGAAATTCCACAGTTTATATGAAAAAATCATTTCGAGGAAATTTTGATACTTTAAAGATTTTTTTATAGCCAAAACAATTCCCTATATATTTGAAAAAGATTTTCAATATATATGGAGATTACTATTTATAATAAAGATAATGAATAATAATTAATTGTTTGTAACAACAATACTTTTAATAGTAATAATATACTATAGTATAATTATTAATAGTATTGTTTTATAATAGTAATAGCGCAAACACCCTCTAAAAATTAATATGTAACACTGACTTTAAAAAAAATGTCTTAAATAGATAAGCTATTCTATTATTTAATGGAGACGCTTTGTAATAAAGCTCTTTTTATCTCGTATAATTTTTAGCTATGTTATTTATAACAAAGTTCACTCCCTTTAAGATTCGTGCCAAGAACCTTCTCGCTTTAAAATAGTTAATATATATTATCATTTAAAAAGCTTACTAGATTATTTCTATGATACGGAATAACTAACTGAAGGTCACAAGGGATCCTTAGATGGTGTTTTGAAGGAATACGTTTAATAGTGGTTGATGAATTGATCTCGTTAAACCCAAGGTAACAAATGCATATACAAAGTAATTACTACCCATTTTCCACATATCCCACAGCAGCTGCAAACCAGAACAACAAAGTTGGATAAAGTGAAAAAGTACAGATGGGTTTTTTTTTTCACTTATATAGTAAGGAAACTGATCCCACAAAGAAAACACGGACCAGCGAGTAAAAGGAATAAGGCTAATACCGAAATATGTTCCTCAGTAATATGTCATCAGATGAGGTCATTGGTTGGGAATTTCAGAGAGAAGTTTAAAAGCCTGGGTTGTAAGCACTACTTAAACCATGTCATAATTTAACGGGCATACATACATTAGCGCGAAAAACATTGACTACTAACATGGTATAAACGAATTACTAAACAACCCTAGCATCATAGTATCCTACTATACAACCACAAGATTAAAAGTATCATACAATGTAAGAAGTCTGACTGTTATATTAGCAATTTCAACACGAACTCACAAATAGTTTTCCATGATAAAGTGTTGAAAAAGTTCGAAACACTGTTAGAATACAGAGAGCCGAATAAAACATGTTACTGATATTTATACGGAAACTTGGACCAGAAGTTATCACTGAACCATTCGGGAACATATGATAAAAGTAAAGATGATAATAAAATAAAATACGTTGGCTTTTATTACTAGTAAATTGATGTAAACGTGCTTATGATTGGGTTTTAACACTTTCAGTAATATTACACATAATTCTGCCGTATCACGTGGCGTAATCATCGTAAATTAAGGATATGTCCCAACTAGGATTATAGATTCAATTCGTCGTAGTTTTTAGGAATAATCTGATGTTCCTTTCTTCGAGTTCCATTGTTCTTAACTCAGATACGTCTTGTTTGTCCAACCAACCAATCATTATTGACCAGCTCTTTTCTCATTTTAAGTAGAGGTGACACGACACATTTTCTTCTTTAATTCCTTCCTATCAACCGTCATCAAGCTATCATTACTTTCTTTACTCGTGTCGTGTTTTACGCGACCATCCATTTTTTCCTAAGCCTACCTCGGCTAATGTTCATATCTTAAACTCACCTTTTCACGTGTGATTGTTCTCTCCTCCTAACACGCTCATGCCATGCTAACCTCTCGTTTTTCCATCACTGACTTGTTTTCAGACTACCTCTTATTTTATATTTTAATTAATTTTATTTAATTAGAAGACATGTAAATATTTAATTTATATTTTACGGCATTTAAACATTTAATGTCAGTTGTTTCAATTTAATTTACTGATTAACACAAATTTCTGCTATTTAATATAACCAATTCTGTGCTCTAATTTACAGACAATCCACACAAATTGGGCAAAGATAGCCTTAATTAAATTCCTAAGGAAATGAATTACTTAACTAAATTTCTGCTTTTCTTTAAATAATGTTCGAGCCGAGAGCTATCAGACATCGAAGAATTTATATTTTCCGAATAAGTATATTTAAAAAAAATACATTAATTTACATGTAGTAACTTCGTTCTTGCAATACCTGCTTACCCTGATATGAATTACGATATCACTTCGAAGTTGTAATAATAATTAAAAATTCAATTATTAGATAGCCTAAAACACAACTACTCAATCGTAATAAAATTTAAATATATTATGTAAAGAATTTCAGTGTAATGCGTTTTCACTTTCCTGAACTACGCGAAACGAAAATTTTAAAATAAGCATCGAAAGGATAAGGGCATTTACGTCTTGAATTTATATCAGATAATTTAAATATTAATGTAAATAATGGCCCATTATGTACTTTCGGAAGCTTTAAGTGGTACCTGAAAAATATAAGGCAATAAAAACTCGTCGTAAAACCTTTCTCATTGTTTTCATAATGGCGGCATAAATCCGCTTCTAATAATATTTATTACCACAAATATTTTACTATTATGAAACATACTAAGATAAAAAAGATTCTATGAATATTAATTAATGGCAATATTTCTTTTTCAAGTGCGAACCGACAAATATCCAAAGCGAATAATATTTTCCATTAGAGCCTAATAATCATGGCAGTGACTGCGACGAACGAAATGAGAATGTTTGTTAGTGTAATAAAAATATTCGAGATCTTTAGGTGAAATAGTTGGTCATTGTATTCCTCTGTAGATATACGTTTGAGAACTTCAACAGGCGATCAGTTTTTTGTTTGATTCTGTTAAATGATATATAAAAGATATATAGCACTGTTAATATGGAACAAGTCAAAAATGGTGTGAAAATCTATTAACGTTTTTCTAAAATCAAAATCAAGCAAATATATGTTTACTCCATTACAGTAAAATATTGTGAGAATCCACCATTACCCAAGTAAGTCAATGTTATGAAATATCAAAGAAGATGTAAGAAAGGTTGATTAAAACTTTACGCAAACTAGATAAATATTATAACAAAAATATATTTTTCCATGATCACTTATCCGCATATTAAATTTCCAAAACCATTTTTTTCCCCTAAATTGCTTGGTAAACGATTATTATTACCGCCTAGATACTATTTCTTCGTTTTTTTTTTATCAGGCAATTTACAAACTCATATTACAAAGCTCTAGTATTTGTTAATTCTAACAATTTATATGTATAAAGAAGTTCAACATGCAATACATAAATTCAATTTATTAAGACAAATAAGTTTTGTTGTATTTGTTGTAGATAATGCTTAATGTCTTGTTATGTTGTTTTTTTTAGCAATAAATGAGAATTATTTATTTGTAAAATACACAAAATGCAAATTTAATTACAGACTTTTAAAAAATTCTTCGCTCTGAGCACTTTTTCATTATTTTCAACATTCAAGAAACAGGAAAAATTCCTTTCGACATTTTTTTTCGAATTTTAATTAAATCTCTCTCACTTCTAAAAAGTGAAAAGTGATATAAACTCTTGTGTACTAAACTTTATTAATTATTTCTTATTTTCGGCTCCAAAGAAGTTTTTTTTATACTTTAACGCCTGGTATTAAATTTTATTTAACAATATTAAGACATTCTTTAAATTTAAGTTATGAGATTAAAGCATCACAGAGTTTTCATAATTAATGCACATGTCTAGTGTAGATATATTTAGTATCAAAGTAATCTTACATTTACTGTTTTTTTTTTTCGATATCAATGTATTATAGGCATCGTATGAAATGATAGAAAGATCAACCCCATGTCATCTTCATCCATTGAACCATTGGAATCTATTCAAATCCATCCACTATATCGTCCTGAACCTACATTGTAGCTACCCACAATTCTAAATATAGCATACATATTTCTGAACTGAAGGTAATTTATAAATTTAAATAAGTTTGTTTCTTAAAAGTTTTGGTGATTTAAATTTAAGACCGTGTTTATAAACTGTTGTCAAAGCTGCTCAAAGGTAAAAACTTATTAAAACTTTTTGGTTTGGCAAAGATTCGTTATTCATAATGAATTTAAATAAAAAATTTCCCCGAAATGTACAGGGGGCATCTTCATATCTGGTATATAGAAAATCATTTTTATTTTAGCTTATTTCTTCAGAAGCGGATTTAGTTAACTTTGTGTGATACTTTGGGTTTTTGGATTTTATTGAACAGGTAAATAAATTGCTAAGTTCAACCCGGCATATAGGGTTGAACTTTTCTCCTCCCCCATAGTCTCTTGGTCTTTCTCTTAGCGCTTTGGGTAAGAGGTGGAAAGTTATCTATTTATTTTTAGAGCTACATACAATCTCTTTCTTTTGTTAAGGTAGTTACTTATTTTATTATTTTATGTTCACACTGTATACACACAAAAAATTAATGAAAACCATTATTTAACAAATCAAAGCGAATTGCACAAAGATGAAATACCCTTCAATTTTTATGGTTATCCCTTCATAGTATTTAACCTTATTTTTGAAAAAATAATTGCATTTGGCTCTTTTGTTTTTCAAACGGTGCCTATACAAAGCATAATTCATAAAGAACATAGCCTAGTTTTTTAAGTACGTGCAAAAATTCTTTAATTCATAATTGCAATTAACGTTAGCAACGTCCACAAAAAAGAATGAAATATACTGCTAAAAATCATCAAATGATTTTAGGGGCCACACGTGTCATGTGCTAACAATAAATTTAAAGTATAACAATATGCTATGAGAAGTATCAAAAATGGAATAATAACTGACTATAACATGTTTACGCATAAATGGGGGATTGGGTAAATCGAAAACATATGACCTCTGTCTAACTGTAGGTGATTTTCTAATATCTATTTTACTTTATTTATTTAAATAAAGCTATTAGAGTTTCTCTCGAGATTGTCAGATTCTTTTCTATGTTACCGACATTTTTTTTATTTTTTTTTGCATTAATTATATAGTGTACTTTACGGAAAATGAAGAAAAAAGCGAGGAAACCTTTTAAGAGCATTAGCAGTTTCAAAGTTTTAATGTCTTGTTTTTCCCAACGCACTTGTGTTTACTGAAAAGACCCTCTAATAGAGAAGTTTAAGTGGTTTAACAGATTAAAAATAAAATGAAAAATACTTATCACTTACTAAATAACGTTTTACTTTTGCACTGACTATACTTTAAATATACTACATATATTAACGCAGCTACCAAGTTTCAAACTCAAACAATTGTTGTGAATTTCAAATGCTTTGTACATCATAGAGTGGCTTTTGTAAATCTATGCATCCATACTATTTAAATATAAAATCATGCTTGCAATTACTAGTAAAAAGTCCAACAATTTACTGACAAGAAATTGTGTTTTCTGTTAAATATGCATGGTTTTTCGCTTCATATTTTCAAGCAGAAAAAGATGAATGTTGGTTTTCAACCACATCATGATGTATAAACATAGAATCACCTTTATCAGATTTGCCATCTAAAACGTAGATAGAATTAAAAAAGAGATTAATTAATATCCCTATTAATACAAGTGTATCAAAAAGTTCCATAGATTTGGTCGCTTGGGTAGAAGAAAACTTACATATACTAAACAGTTTTTATCAACAAATATTGTCAGTTATTACGGTTTATGTACAAATAGACATCGTATGTATAAACTCCGTTAAAGCAAAGATAATAAGCATAACAGCTGTTTCTTTTTCGAAATCTTGGAGCGCTGCCAAAACATACAAAAGAGTTGTTAGGAATAGTATGATAATTGTAAATTAAGTAAAACATCTATATTTTTCTGTCAACATAACATCTGTCTATAAAATAATAATGGCCAAGCTCCAATTATATATTATCATCCTTCCATCTTGGTATTTTGTCTTCCACTGCTGGACATAGGCCTCCCTCTGGGGGGAAATGTGCCTTAATCCCCACGCTTGGACCAAAAGGGACTCTGCTGCCCGTGCTGACGTGGTTTGAACGCAGCTTAACGACAAGTACCCGGTAGGATTATTATAAATTATATAAATCTGTAAACTTGAGTTTTATTAAACCATTCCAACAAAACATAAACGCTCGTGCTAGGATATAGGAAGCGACTATAGACAATAGAACCGATCGGAAGTCCGTACCTTAAACTTTTAGTTAATGCCTACATTGTAATATTACAAAAAAAACAAAGGATAATTAAAGTGTTACTAACGATTCTGATAATCGTATATTAGCTTGCCTTTTCCTACTGCCTCTTTTCGAGACGATAAACATCTCGCTATACTAATGTTATACACTTGCGCCGAAAATTATTTACAAAGAATTCAATATATGCTCCTTCCTCACAATAAGGGAATTCTTTCATTTAAATTTCACTTTTCAAAGAAAGTAATTACGTCTTTAACAAAAACTAAGTTTTAAAATTTCATTAAAGACAAGGAAATTTCCATGACCGCATCAAAGCTGAAGTTGTTACGTTACAAACCAACGCTTCATGGAACACCTTTATTATAATTAAAACGATGCTTTTAGTGCACTCCTTACAATTATAATGAATTAATAAATACATAACTGTAGTAGATATAGAAAAATATGTTTAACGTAAAATTGCAACATAAAAATTTACTGGGATCACCAGCGTAGAACATGAACTAGCTAAAATCATACTATGATGAGGTTGATCTTTCAACACGTCATAAGAGTTACTAATAAAACAATTACAAGATATAAATACATACTTTCGTTTCAGAAACAAAACCAATTACTATCCTATCCTAGCGCATTTAAACAAACTATGTACATATATGTATGTCTTTGAATCAATGTCCAATCATTAATATCGATTATTAATTATTTGGAATATTTCCTTTAAAATACAAAGTATAATTTAGGTTATTTTAACATCCGTTTGGTTTATAATAATAACATTGACAAGACTAGAAAACTAGCGCGTGAACTTGGAAAAAGTGCATACATAGGAGACTACCGTTGATTCGAAAATTAGATTTAGCTGTTCCGATAGTTGTAAGAAAGATTGTGGAATAACTAACAATTAAAATATTATATATAAAATGCGGCTGGCAACCATTTTTATTTCCAACCCACCCACAGAATTAATGCTATCTATCTATTTTCGGTGATGTTGTTGCTGTTAATCTTATTGACGATTTTTACAGCTTCATCGGATACAGGGCCCTCGATCT
>DWLR01004834.1:0-11607 GCA_018246295.1 Papilio alexanor hazarajatica | reverse complement strand
CTCCAACAGATTACCATTTTTTCCGGAATTTGGACAACTTCTTACAAGGAAAAAAATTCAACTCCGATGCGGCAGTAAACCGCCTTCACAAAGTTTATTGATGGTCCCCATGGTTTTTTAGTAAAGGGATCAATGAACTACCTATGAGATGGCAAAAGTGCATAGATTGCAACGGTGCATACTTTGATTAATTAAATATATTTTACAGAAAAAAAATTTGACTTTATATTCCTCTCGCACAAAACGCCAGTTTCATATGTAAGGACCCAATATTTTTCGCTTACATGTGTTTATGTATGTCCGTTCCACTGTGATCTGTAATTCGATTCATATTCTAATAGGGAATTTCATGGGAAGAGGATACAGACAGACGGGTTTATTGATTTTTTTTAATTAACTAATTAGCAGTTATAAAATATTTTTTTTTAAATTAACTATTGCATGTTATAAAATTGTTTTTTTTTTAATTAACTATTGCCTGTTCAAAAAATTTTTTTTAAACTAAGTATTGCGTGTCATAATTTTTTTTAATTATGTAAAACAAAAAAATGTGCATATTATCATTAAAGTCATTATTACAGTATACCTTTAAATTACAAAATCTGAATCATCGATTTCATGCTTTATCTACCCTAAAATAATTTTGTATCTAGTAACGTACAATTATATTATTATTAGTGAAATAGATTTCGCTTTTCCCTTATTTTTATTTTACTGACGATCTATAAAGAATCATTACATTTTATAATATTTCAATATACAATTACTAAACATAATACTAGTTCACACAATACGTTTTTTCGTATTCGTATAAATTAAGTATTCGTATTACAATTACATTTCGTATTGCGTCATTTTGCGAAGGATTAAGACATTTCAGTTGAATAAATTGAACGGCATTTCGAAAAGGATCATTCGAGGCTACTGACATCACTTTTCATTTAATCTGAAGGCATCACGTTTCCCACAACGTTTTCAGAAAAAAAGTTCGAGAGAGAATATTCCATTATTTTTACTAGTACGTTACTTTAAGTTGGAATAAAATAAATCACACAGTAGCTGAGTAAATCATCAATGTAAATTTAGTAAATATCGTAACTAATCGTTGTCTTAGGGTTATGGAATAGTTAAAACAATGTATTTAAAATGGTCTCCTAAAACCGCCAAACTGTCTTATAATGTCTTATAATGAGAAGCCACATGGATGGCGCGGCGGTGGCACATAATCGCCGAATAATGAAAAAGTCAGTAAGTCGTCATCCATTCCATTGGATTAATTATTCTCCAAAACCAAACCTTACCGGTCTCCAAAACTTACCGGTCTCATGCGTAATTGCAACCCACGATGGACTTTTTTCCCAGAATTCCCAATCTCGCACAGTTTATGAAGAAATCTTTCATCGCTGACTTTCTAGATAATACTCCATTGTCTTTCTATGCTAAATAAGGAGGTAACATAAGGAAAATCACTTTTGCGTAATTCAATGTCAATGTTTTTAATAATTGTTACTTCGCCTCTGGTATCTAATTATTCTGTGCATCGACTTGTAAAAGCGTAAATTAATTTGATAATATGAATTATAAAGATATTCATCAATAAAAAACACACAGAATTCGAATAAATATTTGATGAATTCGAAAAAGGAACGAACATTTTACTTGTAGTTTTTGTCAGGTTTCATATAAAACAAAAAAGATTATCAAATTTTTAGAGAATTATAAGCAAACTTGGGATCCGTATCATGAGCATTATATTTAATTTTATCTCTTGATCCGCCCGCGGTTGTCCGCATATATTTTACTTCACCCTTGTCGGTTTTCTCGTTTCTTTAGTATAAGATTCTATAAAAGATAAGCATTATTCGCATAATTGTGCCAGTATTTGTGTGGATTCGCCAAAAGCCTTTATACATCATATATAGTGTTAGGAGTATAAAAAGATAATATTTTTAATCAAAATATGTTTGACATCGGATGTTTTAAAAGGAATTGACAATTTGAAAAGCTATCGTTTGTTTTAGATTGTTGCTTCAAAATTATAATGTAACAACTTATTCAATATCTAAAAGGGTATCCACCCTAAAATTTTCTTAAAAGTATAGCAAATACGAAAGAAGTATGCCAATAAAGTATCAAACAAAAATACGTAATCTCTCGGTATCATAGGAACTGTTTATTGATTTTATTTATTGGTATATTTTAAATGTTATCATTCGTTTTTATTTTAATATGTTGCTGTTGTAATTTTCAATTTTTTTTATACCAGAAGGTGGCAAACGAGTAAGCCGTCACTTAAGTGACAGCTACCGATAGGCATCTGCAACAAGCATTTGCGAGTTATAGATGCGTTGCCTACTTTTAATAGACAGAGAAGGGGATGGACGGAAAAAATAACATTACCTTCTCCTATCCATCCCCTTCCCCGTCAAATCCTCCTTCCTTTGCTATCCGTTCCTCAAAAGAAAAGGGTGGGAAAAGTAAGAGGACTAAAATTAGTCCTCCGGCACGTCACTCCTTAGACGAAGCGCATAATACTTCTACTTCACGCCTGTCTTCTGTGAGGTAGTGGTATTTCACCGGTCGAGCGGGCCATTCGTGCAACAAATGTTATTATTGCGGACTCAACCACTGTTAAAATTCAAAATTTTACTGAAGTACATATAAATCCTGGAAGTATGATGTTGTCTTACTATTTTATCGTTATTGAAGAATATGAAAAAGGTCTTACCTAACTGGTATACATAGATCGCGGGATTATCATTGGAATTAACATCGTCTTACCTAATCAAATTATAATTAATGTGTGCTTTGACAAACGAAAAAGAAAGTCTCGTATTGCTCCGTTTTAAGAGTATCGCTAAACTAAAGTATCATAAACCCCTTTAGTATAGTGTTAGTTACGAAAATATGTTGATTGTGTTTACCACTTGAACCCATTAAAGTGCTATTTGCTAAAACGACGTCTCTATTACTTTAACCTACTTAATACTTAAAAGCGCGCATTAAATGTTGACAAAGTTAAATCTTTTTCAAGTTTAGAGCATAACGCTTTAAGCTAGTTGGAGCTAACGTAGTAGCTAAGCCTTGTTTAGCTTACTTTTTCTTTAAGCATTTTTAAAATAATTATTTTTAAATATTTCAAATGCTTAGTTAAAAATTAATTGAGCATTTAATATATTACAATTCGCAATTAAATTATTGTTCATAAAAATTGAAGCGATTTCACCGATAATGACAAAAATAAAAACAGCGATGTCATATGTCACAGATATATAATTGAACAAATTTATTCTTCCATGAAATACAGTAGTTACACGGATATTTCACGTTTGAATTCTCTAGAATCCTATTGTTCTGTCGTCAAGCTCACTCATTCATCAGTAAATCCGATTACTAGTTGCAGCAATTTTCGACCCACAAAAAATGTTTCTAAATGTTTTACAGAAATACTCAGTGGCCGATTCAGGAAGGGCTGGAGGGCTTAAGCCTCTCCAAAATCATCAAAACACTTGCGTGCAAATAGTGTACTTGATAATAATAATTATTATTAATCCCCATTGCCATTGGAAACACTATTATAATAGTATTCCACGGTTCCCCCGTCGTGCCGTTTGATTTGCGGATATCTAACGGATGAATTTACTTAATAAAGTTCAGAAAATAAAACATCTTATGAGTATCATATTGTGAGTTACCTACCATGTTGATGTTTTAAATGTTGTCTCCCAGGAAGTTATTAATGTTAATCGTAGAAGTACATACATTGCAAATTGACAGTGCAGACAGTCAATTCAAATGAAAAGAAAGTATCGAATGCATATTGTAGATAAATGATGACCTTCCCATTTTACAGCTCGCATTTCGACTCGACGGAGAACAAAGAGTTTAAAAATAGTATGTTGATTGTTGAAATAGATATATATAATTTTCTAAAAAAATAAAATATATGAATATATCTATAAAATTTTCTACACATAGGGCAGTAGTATCACGTATTGGCACTAAACAAAACCTTAATTTATGCGTTAGATCAAGAAGTGGAAAGTGGGTGTTCGCATTAATTGCTTCAATACATTTTGAGTTTTAACTTTTGCAACTAGATGACGCTGTAAGAACCCTGACTCTCGCTATGGTTATGTTATTACAAGATGAATGGATTTGATGATTGAATTTTTTGAAACACAGTTCTTCCATGGTACATAAGCCTGTTTCGTTAACAGTAGGAATAGACGGGAGCTTTTGTAACGTATGAAATGCAAACGAAATCTTCTACTTCACGTCAGCCTCAGCTATATTGAGTATACTATGGAGACTGTTCCGTTGGAACAACTCCTGCCGCTATGTTTCGTTATCAAACAAGACAGAGCTCCAGATACCATCCCTACCACCTCGATGGCTGGCATACCACAACATTGCGGTTTTCGCGTAACTACCTGCCTCGCACAATTGTGAAATGATCTGTCCTCAGAGGTATATCCAAATCAATACGACTTAGGGGCCTTCAAGAAGAGAGTGTACTCTTTCCTTAAAGGCTGGCAACGCATCTGCAGTTCCTCTGGTGTTGCAGATGTCCATGCGCATCGGTTCACTTAGAGGTTTCCTTAGAGTTTTACGGCATAACTGAGTCCGAAACCGAACCATCCATGTAGAAAGCAAAGGCTTTTTTTTTGTTTTTATTAAAAATACAAGGAATACCCAAATAGCATGAAGGCACAACCATAATACGCGACATGTGATAATATCTCCACAAGTGCCACACTATTCATTTTAGTAGACGCAATTTGGCAACGCTTGAACGCTGTGCTTCCGTTCTTTTGAAAGATGACTATTAAGCCTCCGGGGACTTCAGATAAGGCGTGCGGTCAACGGGTGTGCTCTATCTTGTTAAAATGGAAACCCACGATATATTTCTGAAAAATTTGGGCACGACCCACAGGGGAATACTGATATCATGAAACAATGATACTAACCTATTGAAGCAGCTTTTTTTTTAAATTATTATATTTGTTTAAATAGTGCACGTTTCACTCGCTGATTTTTTGAGTCGCTTATATTGGTTTTCAATGTAAAATATAGATTCTCATTTATTTGTTAAATTAGTCTTCATTTTGGGATTACTAATATTTTTAAAATATAAAAAGATCGCTTTCCTCCGCTTTTTTGAAAGGAAAATGTTATGAGGTGTGTGGATGGGATGGAATTAATAATTTTACCACATGTCGGAAATCTGTCGACCTCTTCACACAATATTAATAAAAAAAAATACTATTAAAATGTACACTTGTTTCTATATCTATTTATATTATAAAGTATTTTGCAGCCATATTCTAACAATGCATGTGAAATTTACCTGAATGCTTGTGGTTCAAAAGTGCTTTTGATGCGTTTTCGTTTTAAAAATTCAAACTGTAACGAAACAAAGGGCTTTGATTGGTACTGTAAAAGCAAACAAGACGAAATTGCTTATTGTGCGCCAACGTCGAGGTGGAAGAACATAACATTTTGTGCTTCTCTATAGATAATACATTAACTGTGAATTGTTTTGGGCGTTGAATATCGACTTTGCTTCGGAAAAAAAGCTTTAAATTAGTATGTACTTAAAAGTTACTTTTGCTCGACTGACAGGAGGGTAAAACTTTTCACGGATACGTAAGGATGTATATATTTGTATTTATTTATCGGAATTTCATTGTGACCTCTTGTAGCTTAAACGGCTTGACCGATTTTGAAGAGTGAGGTGCAATTCGAATAGTTTTATTCGGAGTGTCGTGGTTGGCCAGTCAGTCGGCCTAATTTATTTATTACAAATAATTTAAATTCCTTGCCATTTTCATGGACAATTCGCATTTTGTTAGATAATGATATAACGATTAAAGCTTTGTTGTAATTTATAATATCTATCACGGCAACGAACCAAAAATATACAGAGGGTGTGTATATAAATAAAAATATATTTACAAGTCACATAGAGGATTTCATGAGCGATGTAAAATACGGAGACAATTAATTCTGCCTTTTACATTTCTATTAAAATTTTGGTGGTAAATGTTTTCATTCAACGCCTGCTGCTGTAGTCTATGATATGCTCATACGACTGCGAGTTATAAATTGCAACTGCTTATGACCAATCAGATGCAGATAACGTGAACATTTTATTTTATCTACGTCAATTGATTTTCGTTCTATTTCCAGGACACGATCAAGTACAGAAGTGTTTGATTTGCGTTGTGTTGAGCAAAACATCGTGCG
Source organism: Papilio alexanor hazarajatica (assembly GCA_018246295.1). Classification (NCBI taxonomy): domain Eukaryota; kingdom Metazoa; phylum Arthropoda; class Insecta; order Lepidoptera; family Papilionidae; genus Papilio; species Papilio alexanor. The sequence goes on along the minus strand of DWLR01004834.1, from coordinate 5,358 downwards.
GGATCCTATGCGCTGGGAATAATATTATTCAAAGGAATGAATTCCAATGTCTTGCAGTGACGAGGCGGATTACGCTCCAATACCCTCTCTTAACAGGCCCCTTGCCTGCAATGCGACGTTTATATTGATTTATATCTTTTTAATAAAATCAATAAGCTATCAAGTCTTTACATTCAATTGGGAAGACAGAAAGTGTAAATTGCGAGCCGTTGTTCGATTTACATATATGTTGTATTCCTAGTCAGGTCATAAATTCTGTCAATTTTTTCTGATTAAGAATATACTTCATGATAATTATTTAGAAATTATATATGAAATTAAAGGTAATTGTAGAATACATGTAGAATACAATTTTATTTACATTATTTGATTTGGACTCTCCATTTTGAATACATGCAATATTAATCGACGCAGCCAATCATCGATCGCAGCACGCACTACATTCATATCTATTTCTGCTGCTGCATTAATCAGAAATGCTCGGAGAGATTCTAAATTCTGACGAGGATAGACCTCCCCTCGCAGACTTCTTCAAATTTTGCCATATTTTGTAGTCCAGTTGGTTTACATCTGGACTAGAAGAGGGCCTGTCTTCATGCCCGATAAAGTCAATTCCATGGACGGTCAAGTTTTGCGTACTTTGTGCTCTATGAGCTGGTGCAGAGTACTGTTCGAATCTCTAATGTCTGTTTGTGAAATTTTTTTGAGAAAGAGATTTCATTGTAAGGATGGTAATTTGGTACACCACAACATTGGTTTTTACACCCTTTTCACAGAAAAACACCTCAGTTAAGCCTGAATATCAGATTCCTAGCTAAACCATGAGTGACGAAGGATAATTTTCTCGTTGAACACTCGGAATACCCGCACTCGCGGTGGTTGATGTCCACGGTAAGCCGGTGGTTATACAGTTTAGTTTATTTGCTTCTAAAGTGATGTTTAAAATTACTGCTTTGTCGTCTAATGTATATTAAAATTACACGCATCTTGAAATTTCAATTAATCGCTTTGTTATCAATGCATATTAAATTTTATATCATTTACTGCTAGTTGTAACTTTGTTGTATTGAAAAAGACATACGTCTTAAACAATTTTTTTTAATCTTTAAAGTGTGGGACGTTCACACTCCACCCGGCCTGAATGGAACATCTCAAAAAATTTCCGTGGCACAGAACATGTTAACAGGATTGTTAAAACAAATTGGTTTACAAAAAATGATGTTACATTTTTACAGTTACAAAAATGTAACATCATGATGTAAAATATTTTAGGGCTCTTGTGATATGAATGAATGTCGTAAATTGAAACAATGGCAATGCGTGAACTGCTTGGGCATAACAATAATTTTATCATGGGCTGAACTTAGGCAGGAATTTCAACTGTTGTAGAACGTGACACTTGGTATACCTCTATTTATTATTAGCCATTTGTCTTCGTTCATCCATGGGCCCAATGTCCATAAGGGATACCTTTAAGATACGTATATTTTTAATATGGTGGCATAATTAATACGAGTTATATCAATATTTACTGTTGGCGTAATTTAATACATAAAACATACTATTCATTGATTAACATAATGACCCTGGATGTAAAGGCTTAATGGAAGAACTTAATTCATTAGTTACGCGGGAACCTCACGAGTAAAGACCATTGTTTAGGTGGTTTCCGATATGTTAGGAAGGGAACACCCAAATTGGAGGGTCGATGAGTGTTCAATTTGTTATCCCTCAATACATATGTTAATTAATAAAAATAATATATACAAAACGTCTAATGAATAATGAATGTAATAGATTTAATGCATATTGAATTAAATCTATTACATTCAAAAGACTTCAGTATTATAATCCGCATTCAATGTATCCACCGCTGAATCATTGCGAAGATTCACCGATGAAGTGTTGATAAATTAATGATAAAAAAATGAATAAGCCTGACTGATTGTATCATATCCCTATGTCACTACAGGGAATGAATCGAATGGCTCTAGGTCATAATGGAATGGACATACAAACAAACATAGGAAAACATACCCGCCAAAAATATTACCCTCCTGTCACCTTAAATAATAACTTGCTAATGATAATATTAAAAGAAGTACAGCAGTTTTAGACCCATTAAATTAGTACCCATTCCAAAAAAAAAGGTATTTCGAATCTCTATTTAATATGAGGATATAAAGGTAAAAAGAAAATAAGCTTAAGTTCTCTCATTACTTTTAACAGTTAAAACTTAATATACAAATTATATTACATTTTAAAATAACATTATGTGATTATGATAGAGGTTATCAGATAATGGTATAATTTCATACCCAATGTCTTCCAATAGGATCTTCACAGAGGGTCGTGACGTCATCCGTTTGAGGAGCACCTTCAGAGTAGCAACGGCGTCTTCGAACCTCCACACTCCATCTTTTTCAATAGAGTTAATACTAAAAGGTAATTTGAAGTAGAAACACTACGTCTTAAAGTTAAATACGTGAAACGTCGGATAGGCGCCATATATATATAAATTTACAATTTTGTTAGAAGGATGGAAATAATAGTTTTGTTAACATTTTTTTTTAATTTAAAATTTTGTTACACTTCTTATGATTTAGGCTAAATTCTATGTCAACAGAACTATGTGCAAACTCACCATAAATTTTACAATGATAGAAAATGATCACATTTACGTCATTATCAACACAAACATTAACGCTCGTTATTAATTTTTGAGTAAAAAAAATTATTCCAAACGTTCACGTAGCAAAAAGTCTGACATCTTGGGAAAAAGAAACTAAACTTTACGAACCAATTTCATTTGTTCTTACTTGTGAATATATGAAGAAGTTTTATTTTTTGTCTCAAACGTTGATAAAGTGCGAAAAATTTGTGTTGATAACAAATAGTTGTAAATGGGGTCATTTTCTATCGTTGTAAAATTTATGGTGAATGTGCACAAAATTCTGCTCCTGTCATAGAATTTTACTATGATTTTTATACAGTTTTTATAACTTAATCAGATATTTATAAAACATTAATTATTTAAAGCCATACTGTATAAAAGGCATAATAAATTTGGGAAGCAGACGAGTTATTACGTTGTATACAAAAGGTTGACGTCGCTCAAGAATGTTGTTTGTTCAATTTACTGTATTATTAGTATGACTAATACTGGTTTAGAAGTTAAATCTTTATAAAAATGTGACTAGAATTGTGAAAGGTATGCTTCGGAGGTTCGGGCATGTTGAAAGGATGAATAAAATGATTACGGACATGTTCTATGTTCTTATAAAATGTTTGGTTCTTTTTTATTTATTTCTTCAGCTTAAATTAAGTAAATAGGTATACATTGACCCACAAAACCGTGTTGATAGTTTGACCGTGGGGTCGGGTCTCCTGACATTATGCATACTCAAGACAATAGAAATATATAACAAAAGAAAAATGACAAAAATAATGTAATAAAAAGAAAATAAAAAGTACACCTTTTTTAATTTAACCTGCTAAAGAATTTAAATAGTCTAACTTGAGTTTGCTTTTATATAAATCGTGTAATTTGAGTTTGCTTATAAATCTTAATTTTGTTAATAAAGCATACAGTTTGGTGTCAGTATTTTATTTCATTATGAGCATTCATTTATTTGTAGCAAGGGGAATATAAATAGTTTTTTTTTAAACTTTTTTGCTTTGACTTGCCGAGAAATCGACAAGGACGAGATAGAAGACAAAGTTACGGATATGGTAGCTTAGAAAAAGACAAGAATGTGGTATGTAGCATTGTTTATGTTTATAAGAAAGTATAAAAGCAACGAAAATGAAATAATATTCGTATCGTATCGTTCAACCGCGACGTAAGTTCATTCAGTCGTGAAGATAAATCCTGTCGCCATTGAATGACTACCGTGTCCACACATTCATGTGGTTCGTGAATCATATTGTATGTATTCATTTCCCGCTTTGTTCTATGGAAAATAATGGGTATTACGTCGATACGTGTGTTCTATAAATTTAAGGTTGTTTTAGGAGATATTTATATGTCATGTATTCTTTAAGAGTCAGAAGTTCACTACAGGACACACGTTTTTATTTTAAATAAAATACACATATATTATTTTAAAAAAAATTGTAAATATATGCCTCTTGCAGTGTTCTTAAATGAATTTAAACTAGTCTTAATTCTTTCAAGCGGTTTCAAGTTACGTGTACAAATAGCTTCAGAGGGCTTATTAATATATTGAAAAAACAACTGCAACTTAAATAAAATTATTTTGCGTTCGCGAAATGGGTAAATTGCGAGTAAAAAGTTCAGGAGTAGTTGTCAGCCAGTTGTATGAAAATAAATATAATTTAGGATATGGAAGTTGTCGTTTCGTTTAATAGAAAAATATAGTTGGAAACTGAATTTATTCTATTAAAATTAACCCTTAAATTAGTTACGTTACTAAATTTATATAAATGAAAAATCCCTTCATACTTCACTATTTTATATTAGTTTACTTATTATAGTTATATTTTATATTAATTTATTTCAGTAATCTAGTATAAAATATTACAAAAATTTATATCAGTAGTCTAGTCATTTCTAACCACCACTCTAAAATTATGACTAAATAGCCGTGCGTATTTTTGGATACTATTTTACTGATTGCAAAAACAGAGGGAGGTACTCAATTCGCTTGTATTTATTTTTTGTTAGTTACCAAATAACTCCGACATTACAAACCGATTTCAGATTTTTTTGTTGGAAAGGGGACCCATTTAATTTTTAATATAATTGAAGGTGATTTATAGGTTGTCGTTTAGACGATATATCGAAAATTGACATATTGGTTGATTAACATATGCCTTGTTTGGATTAAATGGAATTAAAATGAAACTTACTATTAATTATGTGACGACGTATAAATAAAATTTTAGAAATATAGTCGTTTTTTTTGCTAAAAAACTTTAAGGATTATTTCAAACTTTAACTAAAATTCAAATTTCTGTATCTGGGTAAATACAAAAATTAAATACTGCATAAGAATGTTATTAGTTAAGGGATAATGTAGAGTCGAATTGACGTCACACCGCCGCGCCGGGTCTGAAGAATAACGAGGAAGTCGTTAACAGAAAATTGAGCAACTCAGTGAGAGCGGATGGCCGGCCGTGCGCGGTGCGTCCTTTGACTGAAACTTTCTTTAACTGTACGACAGTTAGTTACTAGTTAGTATTTAGTACTCTTCAAGTCGACACGCAATTTTCAAACGATGTAATTAAAAATATATTTTGTTTATCTATAGCACATAGTATCTCTGTAAAATTATGCACAAATTGCAGTATTATTTGAGTGCAGTGAACCTCATTTAAATTTTTAGTCTTACATAA
>DWLR01004833.1:0-11608 GCA_018246295.1 Papilio alexanor hazarajatica | reverse complement strand
TAATACTAGATATAATTTGTCTTGAGTAGACATAGGAATAGATTTATAAGTATCTAGCAAGCTAAATTAACTCGCTGGCGCCATAAAATAAGTCATTACAAAGAGTGAAGCCTTTCGCCGTGTATTTATCGAGGGAGTCACAGTTGACAGTACACACGCAACCGAGCGCCACTTCCCCTTTGCGCCTTTCCGACTGTCAGTCGCAGTCAGTTCATCGTTATTCGACCTGTGTTTTAGACGTGTATGAAAGTGCCGCGTTTTACCGCCATAATGATTCCTAACGTTCTCATACGACGTAACTCTCGTTTAAACTTCGAATTGTAACTGTTATTTTTGTGAATAAAATTTCAACAGTTCCATTCAGTTTATTGTGTGTAACTGTGCCGTGATCTTGATAATTTTTTTTTCTTTATTTTATACAACTACACGATGCAAACGGTTCTGAATTTTAATTCCATGTTGAGAGTGTACGATTTGGTATTTCTTGAAAAATGTTGACAGTAATACTAGTGTTTTCTATTCTACTTTTCCAAGCATTCCACTCGGGTAAGTTTGAAATGATTCACTAGTTTTTAACATCGTGGTCTCAGTTTATTATCAAGTTTCTTCTCAAAAAACAAACCAATAAATTCAAAAGTATTTATGACCCAAAAATTAATCTTATATGAATATTTATTGCTGACATTGAAACATTTCATACATACAGAATTAAGTTTTTCTTTGATTGTTATTTAAATATGATAAGCCAAAAACATTGAGTAATATGTCTTAGGGCGCAACAGTTTTCTTCTAATAAAAGATTATGTGTAATTGATACACATATGCACATTTGTTAAAGAATTAAATAAAAGAATGTTCGTTAAAATGTCGAATACGTGCATTTAATGTAAAGGCCATGCCACAATGGATTGTGGACGTTTACTTGTTTTTGTTGTAATGTGCGAAACAGTAAAGTTTCACAATATCGCCGACGGGCAATGAGAACGTGCGATTTGTTGATTCTTATTAATGGCATAGTAACACTGTGGTGAGTGGAAAAAATTTGCACATTAAGAAACATCTCGAAACTTGCAAGTCTTTATGGATTATATTAATTAGGAAATAGTAGCGACTAGCGACGCACGTTCCGATGTTTTAGATACACAATTAAGTATTATGAGGCTAGTTTTTGTTTGCAGAAACGTTTGTTGTAATTGAAACATACAATCTACTATAAGTCTGATGTACGTTCGAAAGTTAAGCGCAATTAAAAGATTGACCGTTAATGAATTTTTAAAAAGTAATACATGGTAAAATAACGCTGGTTGCTAATGCTGATGCAAATGAGCTCACTAATCATTAACCTATGTTGAAAATAGGGTGTACGTATCTTGAAAGCCTATCCTCAATTAATTAAGGTTATAGATAAGACTATATACGTCACTTCAGCACAATTGTACAAACTTACCAGGTGGCCTATTCTTTTTCTCAGATAGACGAGACAATGCTTTTTATATAAGTATGTAAATTCGTTACGTTGCCTTCGGAAATTTGATTTGGGTAACTTTAAAAAAACTTATGCATTATGCAATGTAAAAAAAACTTCAATGTCTTCTAGGTTGTTAACTTTCGAGTAATTACTCATTTAACTGATTTTGGTAAGTCAAGGTACTGAGTAAAGTTCTTTTCATGGTTTTTCGTTTTTTAATGGAGTAACTTAATACGAGGGCACACAATATAGCGTTGGCGGTACTTTTATAAATGTCAAAAAGCCTGGTTTGACTCTAGGATTCTCTAGAATTCTATTAGTGAAAATAGTTTTGACGATAGAATAATCTAAAAACCCTGTGGACGCCATTGCAATATATAGTTCCCCTAAAGCAACGATGGATATCCCAACCGTCATATTGATCTAAATAAGATCTTGAAAATGTAGTTTTTCTTAATTTATGCCCTACTGTCTGGATGATAAAGTTTTTCTATTAAATCGCCGCGTCTGTTTGTCTAAATGCTAAAAACTACTCAACAAATTTTAACACAATTATTACCAATAGTTGTAGTTATTTATTAAGTGAGTTTGGTATATAATTTACTTTTTGTTTTTGTAAAATGAAGACGATTGATGAAGAAAACGTAATGGATGGTACCCGCTTAGCCGCTCGAAAGCTTAGCAGGTCGCTAGTCTATTAACAAGGAAAAACATATGTGGTTAATCTGCTAGTTTAATAGTTGAAATAATTTAATTTACATACATAATATTAAGTAACATAATTCACGTACATAGGTTACAAAACTCATGGGTAAAGATAAAAATTTCTATTAGAAACATCAATTTTGAAATTGTTAGTAATCAATGTCGTTTCTTTTACATTTATCAGGTTATATGTGACGGGTACAATGTAATATAATTTTACACAATTATTACAAACTAACTAATTAACTATCGTTAAAATAATTTATGGACACGTTATAATGTAATACAAAAAAGTTGCTTGTTATATAGATTTGATAATGTGAGTCGTTATATTGTCCTTTTTTATATGAGAAGGAGGCAGACAAGAGGCATTGATTCCTATATAAATATTTTTTTATCATTACTATAAATACTTATGCTATATTTCCCATGACACTCATTTTAAATACTGTATGATGGGTTTTTATAAAATTACTCCAGCTTATTTCGATCTTATACGTGCTACGGCTACCTGCTCGTATATCGCAATGGTCGATTGGTTAAGGAATTCGCAATAGTCTCCTGTATATAAATTATAGTGAGATGAGAAAACATAACACTCACTTCCAAAACAAAGGGATAGGCAGAGATTACGAATCTCGATTTGGCGCGATCCTGTCACACCTTCATCCATACATCTACGCATACGCGTTTGCGCGTACTCTTTAAAGACATTAGAAAAAAATTACAAAATGTTTGTGTTATCCTCTAATGAGTGTACAATTTTTTTTTAAAATTAATGAGACATCTCATAGGTGATCAAATTCATGCAGAAATACAGAGATCAAGCAAAAAATAAAAACAGTAGTAATAAGATCTATAATCAGGAACATTCGAGCTTCATCATCAGCTGTCAAGCATTTAATTATAATTAAAGGAACTTGTATATTTCAATTCTAACCTAAAAAATTAAATATTATTATTAAAATTTTTATTTTTGATTAGATTTATATTAACTTATAAATCATGTTGAATTTTAGTTGTTTTATGTCCAGGAATGTAAAATTATGAGATATTAAAAAATGATTGATTATTTTCTTATGACATTAGTTACATAAAGCATACGACAATGTAACAATTATCTTTTTAAGGGTAATGAAATGATTGCGTGGAAAACATTTGTAGTTGTCTTATAGGGAGGGAATGCAGCACTCGGAATTAATTCTACTCGCAATTACATTATTTCTTGTCGCGTCTACAATTAAAAGGAGATAAATGGATTTGTATTGCTTGCTTTATGTAATATTGGTGTTATAATAAGAAATTGTTGATGTGTCTTATATAATGACGCGGTAATAACTTTTAAAAGTTTTTAAGTATTAATTTGGCACTGCAAAAAATCCACGCACACACGTATACTTCTTCTTACAATTCTTATGAGGGTTCGATAGAGATAGCAATACTGTGTCCATTTTAAGTATCGTCCCCTAACTTTAAGGGAGCCCGTAAAGAAATTTAAATGCCTGTTTCAGTATCACCACTACCTTAGCGTCACTCTTAAGTTATTCGGCCCAGCGCTTAGTGACAATTTATATGTTGCATTTTTGTAGGTATGTATTTTATGCGAAATTATAATTATTATTTACAATTTCGATGTTGTTCAATAAAAAATAATTAAATTATATTTAAATTGCCACAAAAAAAATCTTTTTCAAAAAAGATTTTTTTTTACAAAATATGTGACAGACTTCATTAAAGATTAAGATTATCTTTGGATAATGTTTTATTTTTGTGGAGTAGAAATAACACTATTTTGAATATCCCGATAACAGGTGTGAATATTTAATTTATAAATTTACCTAATTATATATTTTTTGTCTCTTATTAAAACTGAGCGACTTTGTATGATCAATTTTGATGTTTATTTTAGGTTTAAAAATGAAATGCATGACTTATTTTGTGTTGTATTTTATTACGCCTTGTTTAAGTTTTAAGTCCACGTTTTATATTTATATTATTTATTTATATTTTTCTATTAATCATAACTAAAATTTTGATTAATAGAAAAATCTGATACTTATATAAGTGACTTAAATAAGTAGCCCTTAACTTGTAAAAAATAAATTTAACCAAGAGTTTAATTTATGGAATCTCTTAGCTTACTAAGGGGGAATATGGGGGAGCGTTGGTGAAAACGGTCATTAATCGTATGTAACGGGACCTAATTAAAAGACAAAACCAACATCCACTATGACCGCTACAGCGAACATTCGCAACAAACATAAAAGTTAATAGATGCTCTTTTGTCTCCTTATATTATTAAGAAGCTGTAGTTAATTAAAAAAAAAAAACAATTAACCCGATTGACTGTATGCTGATCGAAAAGAACGGGACAAACAGAAGAACGAATGACATCTCACTCATTAAAATGGGCCCAGGCGTTTAGGCTACAATGGACATGCATACATGCCAGCGTAAAACATTACTGATGAAAAGAGATTGAAAACGTTAGTTGGGCAGAAATGTGCTTATCAGTTTTGTGTAGGACAAGGTTAAACGAAAGAGCGGAGAAGGTAATGACGCCTATATTATTCAGAAAGACATTCTAGTTTAAAGTTTACGTTGTCACGTGATCTTAGTGCCAAAAAGCATTTGAAACGTGATTACAGACAGACAAATTGTCTGCCTGTTATGTCAGTGGCGATGTGGAACTTGAAACGGATTCAACTTTCTCTTGGCAGTAGTTGATCAGTACGCGACACGCGTTCTGCGGCTATTTTTGGCAATCGTTAACGCCACTTAAATGTGTTTGCCCACACAAACAATGTCTATGTATATATTAAATACATTCTATTGCTAACTAAAATTGCCAAAACATACATTATGCTGAGCGTAGTAACAAATAGCAAGCATAAGTTTGGAGCGGTTCTAGTAAACGTAATTTACATATCTATGTTATTTTATTTATTGCCCGACTGTACAGGTACAAAGACCTTACTTCATAGGATCATTTCTATAGTAAGTTCTTCACGAGACTGTACAGGAGGGTATAGTTTTTCGCCGTGTGTAAGTATGATTGTATATATGGGTATATATTTATGTCCGTTCCATTATGACCCTCCTAGTAACCCTAAGCCCAGAAGCACGACCGATTTTGAAGAGCGAGGTGTAATTTGATTCATGTATTTTCTCGGCTTATTTTTTTTTTCGATTTAAATACTAATTTATTAAACGTATTATGTAACGTTTAAACTCGAAAACTATGCAACAGTTTTTAATAATTTTTTCACCATTAGACAGTTTTAAATTATGCAAAAGTGACGTGGGCCTTGTTCGATTATTATAATAGATACATGCAATATTAAAATGTATCTGAGAATTGTAAGGAACGACCAACTATACGCTGTTCCAAAACAAGACCTAAACTTGATAAACAAACGTCACTGTAGATGGAGTACACTGCAATATGAATAATATGACTAATGTTCTAAGGTGATTTGAGAAAAAGTTGATTTCCATAAATATTTTGAAATTTACGAATTTTCGTGTAAAAGTTACTTTGCTTACAAAATGTTCGTCTTCTTTTGGATAAGCGTATAGTGAGTTATACGTAAGAATATACATACGTACTTACTGGTTAAAAGGATGTTTACGCGCGATGGTTCGAACAACGCACTTAATTAAGAGATGTTTGTGAGCCCAATGCTGTGTCATCGGGTATGAGTTTTGTTAGCCACGGTTTAAAATTATATATTGGACTTGTACAATATGAGATGTCTAAACTATGAAACTTTTTGACGATGACAATATTTCCGATGGTGGCAAAAATGTATTTTTAAATCTCGATATGTACATACATACATGTTCCGTAAACTCGAATTATTGGAATAAGAAAAGCTAAATCGAGGAAAGCTAATTGTTACATCTTAGATAAAATTGAACTTTTATGAATTTCGTACATCAAATGTATATTTTAGTGTTGAAAATATCCGGGCTGTTACCTTATACGCCCTCGAGATTATCCCAAATTGAATGGAACAGATAACATTGCTGAGTGTTACAAAAAAATAGGCTTTTAAACATATGAGTGAGCTTCAAATTTCTAACGTGGGCGAGTGATGGACAAAATTGTGGCCATTATTCAATCTGTCATTTGGAATAACAGATTCATTTCAAATTACCTTTAAGCACATAATTCAAGGACTCGTATTCAATGTACTCTGCAGTGAACACTTAATTGAATTGACCAATTGATATGATGACGCGACTAAGAGCAATCTTCTTTGTATTTCTTTGATAATAGTGTCTGTGTTCCTTCGGATCTCTTACTCGCTTAAGAGGTTCGACTATGAAAATGGTTAACAAGAAAGAAAAAACTTCTGGCTGTAACAGATTTATTGTTGTATCTACTCACAAAAAGTATAATTGAAAATAACATCTTCAACAAGAAATCAATGATAATAATGAATATGTTCTTAATAGAAGGAAGACATTTGTCGATGTCCAATATTTTGGACTAATTGACACGTCTGAAGGTCAATTAAGACATCCATGATTGATTCAATGATGGCAGATGAACCTGGAAGGTCAATATCTTACAATTGCCCCGAATCTTCTAGAATACGACGATTATTGTTGGTAAGATTGATATAATATTTGATGAGTCACGACAATTTAAAGTTTTTCTTTACTTCGGATAATAATAAAGACGGCACAAAATGCATAAAATGCTAATGAGAGGTATGGAGATAACTGCAGTCAATAAAAAAACAATACTTTGTTCTTATCTATATATCAGTCAACGTACATAAAACCTTGATAAAGAACCACCGACGGGTCTAAACTAAAACACGTGAGTTAAGCCGTTAATTTAAAAAGTTTATTAAAAAACAATGTCTCATGAAAGTTTTAATAATTTAATTGTTTACTTACATCTTCCTGATCAATCATTTCGTCTATCGGTGAAACTACTGTACTGACAATAGTTTTTGAGCTTAGTATCCGAATTTGTTGATATGTGATTAAAGGGTTATCATTAACCGTATTCATATACGGTCTAATTTAAGATATGAAATTGTTAACGTAGCCATTGAACGGATAAATTGGGGCGCATTAATAAGAATCTTCTAAGTAATTGTGTATGTGGGACAATGGTGTTCTCGTGTGATGGTTCTCAAGTGGCCAGGCCGGCGCTACAGTTAGCTCCGGGCCAACCGTTTCTTGGCACACTTGGTGACTGCGAGACGGATGCACGCAAGAAGCATTACGTGTTTCATTTTCACATAAATCGATGTATGCATCGATTTGAATTGTAAACGACTTCTTTATCTGTTCTGTTTCTTGGTAAAAATGTATGCGATAACAATGTAAACGACGTTAAGAAATTTATTATTCGGCCGTCAAAATAAGCTGATATTCCATTAACATTTGTTAATTTAATATTACGAGTGCGAGGTTAATGTTCATTCAAGTCATTATGTGTCTTAAAAATACATTCGCCTTTGTCAAAACATCAAATATATCAATGCTGAAATTTTACACAGTAAAATCCTTAAATTGCCAATAAAGTAAAATTAGGTAATTCTGAGAGATATTATGCACTATTCAACTCACATCAACATGCTAAGTTCTCTATTCTTGCAAATACTATACTATAATTATTTTTAAGTTGTTTTTTCATTGTACAAAGAATTTGTGTAAAGTTTTGTGCTCATCTTATACCCCATTAGGACTATTAAGTTGTTTACTGGTATTGACGGCGACCACAAAGTGTAAGGCATGTTGTGTAGGATATTTTGCCTATAGATATATCATAGTATAGGTGTAATTATTGAAGTATGACGTTGTAGAATTGTGGCTTTTTAAGTACTCTAACAATAGACAAATAAAGGAGTTAGGTTTTTGTTTAGTAAGCATTGTAGCATTCGATTTTATAAGGGTGGATAAAAGTTAGTATATTATGCGATGAAACCACATAAAGTTACACTATAACAGTGTTACAGATAAACACAGTTCCTGGTTATATTTGGTCCTTACACGTGTTTACTTAATAGTTTCTTTTGTTTTGATTGTCTGCAAATCATTATGGATACGTTAATGCTTATATTTTATTTTAGTAACCTTGTCGAAACGTTGAAAGTTGTTCCGAGTTTGCGTCACGGTGCCGCTCTGTCAATGTCAATGTCAAAATTTGCTTGCAATTTTATTGCGTTCTTATTTTTGACTTTATTGCAGCGGTTTTATTGATTAGGTACAGCTAAACAAAGACGTTACAATCGATGTCAGTTTCATCTCTTATTCGAAGTGTGTTTGTATTTATTATTTAAAAAAAAAATGATATGTATCGAACAGTCTTTATGTGCTATAACTGTAATCGGGATAAATGTAACATACGAGGGGAGGTCAAAAAGTTCGCGGAGTGGCGAGGTTGGCGCGGGTGAGTTTACTCATCTAGGTAGGCACTGAGTGACTCATTGTTAGCATAAATACGAAGTTTCAGCCTAATCGGGTCATTTGCTTTTGAGTTATCAACGAGTAAACAAGTCAGTCGGGAAGAAACTAGCCAGTATGAAGAAAATTGAATATCGCGCCGTTATTAAGTTTCTCACCAAACAAGAAAAAACACCTCAAACCTTTTTTTTTTCAAGAGATGTCAGCTGTTTATGGGGACTCCGCTCCTGGGAAAACTATGATTTATAAATGGCACACCGTTATCAAATAAGGGAGGGACTGCCGGCCGATTGAGGCTACCACGCCAGAAATAATCGAAAAAGTTGAAAAACTTGTATTGGAAGATTCCCGGTTAAAGAAAAAACAGCTTGCAGCATTAGTTGGAGTATCAGAAATAACCATTTTAAATATCCTGCATCAACACCTTGGCATGTCTAAAGTCTGTGCAAGATGGGTTCCAAGAATCCTTTCTGCACATCAAAAACGCGAGCGCGTCGAAAGTTGTCGCGAGTTTTTGGACCGCTTTGGAGAGCAAAGGAAGGAAATTATGGCCCGAATTGAAACTGGGTTCAACATTATGAACCTGAGTCAAAGTAAGAGTTGATGCAGTGGCATAAAAAAGGCACACCTCCTCCTAAGAAATATAAGGTGTCTCAATCGGCCGGAAAGATCATGGCGACGATCTTTTTGGATACAGAAGTTATCCTTTTGATTGATTATAAGAAACGTGGTGTTTCCATAACGGGAGAATACTACGCTTCTTTATTAGATCAATTAAAAGAAGCTATTAAAGAAAAAAAGGCGAGGAAAGCTTGTAAAAGGTGCGTTTCTTTTGCACGACAACGCGCCTGTGCACACAAGCCATGTTGCGACGGCTGTCATTCACCGCTGCGGATTTGTAAAACTACGCCACCCACCCTACAGCCTAGACCTGGCCCCAAGCGACTATTATTTGTTTCCGAAAATGAAGAAAGAATTGCGTGGAAAAAAAATTGGAGACGATCATGAAGTGAAGTCGGTAATTTTGGCCTATTTCGAAACCCGAGACAAATCTTTTTTTTAGACGGTATTAATAAGTTATTTGACAGATGCAATAAATGTATTAGGGTAAAAGGAGAATACATTGAAAAAGAAAAATAGTTTAGTGTTTCATTTCATCATCCTTCCCTGTCATTCGCGAACTTTTTGACCTCCCCTCGTACCTACCGTCACAGTCGTAGAATAGTAACGGATCTTAAATTAACACACATTAAACAAATATTAAATTTTACACGTCAGCTATTTCAAAATAATCATACTTGTTTGACATTTGACATAGTGAATTTTAGTGTTTTTTTTTTTTTCAAAACCGACATTATTACATGACGAACATACAATTTACAGTGGTAGCGCCAGCAACAATAACATCTCTGACCTCGCAGAAGACGGGTGGAGTAGAAGTAATTCTGCGTCTTGCCTGATGTGTAAGGTGCCGGAGGTCTAGTTCTAGCCCTCTTCCCCTTCCAATCTTATTATTAATAATAATACATTAATAATGTGTATATAAATATATGTGTATATAAAAGGCCGTAATATTGTTTAAATATTGCCGTTGCTAAACTATTTGCCTGTAAGAATAAAATACCTGATAATCCTCCCCATCTCGGATTTGTAGTAAAGGTATTTAAAGGACATATAATTTTGTATTTAATGTATATCATAAAAGATTAGAACTACCATGCCATAGTAATAATACCAAGTGTGTGCTTATCTTACATTGTATATGGTCCTCCGTTAATTATGGCCTCAAACCCGTTGTTGGTTCTATGCACGGCGCTGTGACGTCATATCACGACTGTTTGCTAATTAGAGACGATGACGTAAAGTAAATACACTTTTACTACTATCTGATACTGGATGTGGCGGTAAATCTGTTTATTGCGTCGTTACGTTGCAAGGAAATTTATAAATTTTGTTTTCGTATTTATAGGGCGTTTTTTAAGACTATATTTAAGTAGAATACTTAAATCTATTCTTGCCATCTCAGCTATTGGTTTTTATATTTACGACTTCCATGGAGGATTAAGTTGGGGTTGTTTTTATAGGTACAGTTTTAGTTATTTAATTTCTCCCAATATAGGATAAATGGGAGTATTGATTTAGCGTTTTAAATGACATTAATTTATTTTAATACGTTCTTCTTTTCGTTAAGCTTCCGTTCCCGTGTATGTATACCTAAGTCTAAGACCTAAGTCTTGCCTTTGTTAGTAATTTAGGAAATATTATAATTGAATATTAGTTCGAAATAATGCAGGTTTAAAGATTTTATTTTTAAAGAAGGATTCCTTGTCTACTTTCGGAATGTAATATTTCTTTGAGTGAATAACATTGGTGTAGTCAAAAATAAAAAGTAAAATTTAAATAATGTCTAATAAATCAATATAGTTCTTGCGTTGAAGGGACTAATGTAGTAAAAACCACAAGACTTACGGCAAAAACATCAATGACGCCTAATGAACCTAACGCCATTCGGAATTCCCGTTGAACTTCAATTTGAGAACATACAAAAACAATTCGACATATACGTATACATTCTTAAACAAGTCGGATACATGTCTCATACTAAGAGTTAAGCTGGGGTACGTTGTTATTAATAATTAATTCATTAGCATTAATAAATACGCTATACACGTGAGTGTCAACACAACATGTGCTAACGTACAAACGTACCGCACGATCTCGTATATAAATAGTTTTATTTGTTGTATAAAATACTTAATGATATGTATAATGCAGAGGACGATGTAGACATAAGTATATTTTATACGACTAGCGACTCGCCCCGTCTTCAAAATGCTAGCAAAGCAAAAGCTTATTTTGGCTTACAGCCAACAATTTTTTTTGTTATTGTTATGTCGTACCAACCTATTACGTCTTCTATAAAATTATTGCCATATTTCAACTTATTTACACGAAATCATGATGTATAATAAACCTTCCTTGGATCCTTCCTCATGGATCACTACG
>DWLR01004832.1:0-11608 GCA_018246295.1 Papilio alexanor hazarajatica | reverse complement strand
ACATTTGTCGTTTTAGTAAAATCAATGCATAAGGGCGCCGTCAAGGGGTGAGTCGATTTGGTTGCTCGCGAGTGTATATTGCATATGCTTTAAACATGGAATTGATAGTACCAGAGAAGTAAATTGCTGAATCCATATAATTTAAGTGCCTACAAATAGAATATTATAATGTGTCTTTCTTTATTTCAATTGTGAGCAACAATGAATGTCAATAAGAAATAATTGAAAATATAAAGCTGACATTAATTTCTAAATATTACAGGGTCAAACTATAGATGACATACCAAATTCTGTTTTGGATGATGCATGTCAATTAGTAAAGGCCAATTCTATAATGGGCAACAAAATGAATGACATAGACATTGTATATACCATGTGGTCAAATCTTAAAAAAACCCCTAGTATGGAGGTAAGTTTACAACTCTCATATTATATACATGATTGGCAATCATTCCATTCAAGACTCATATAGTACAGTATTGAAAGAAAACCGACAAATATTATCAAAATCTAATAAATAAACGAAACTTCTTAAAACTACAAACTTACTAAATGTCCGATACAACATACTAGCTAAATAGAATCTCATGTGTCAATGCTTAGAAATCTTCTTGTAATAATAATTATAAAAAGTGCAACAAATTATATGACATTTTGCAGGTGGGTCAAGTAGCCTTTCACAAGGAAAAGGATGTAAGGAAAGTAAAAGTTGCTAAAAGATCCAATGAAATTGTAAATAGACTACAAAAGACAAAGAAAGAGGCATATCCTGATTTAAGACAAGAAAGAGAAAATAGAGATAGGTCAGAAAGAGAAGATAAAAAGAAATTGCTAAGGGAAAAGAAGGAAAAGGAAAAAGAAGAAGAGAAACGTAAAAAGGAAGAGCAAGAATTAAGAAGTTATGCCACCCTAATGAGAACAGAAAATATGACTACTAACTATGATGGTAATGACTCAGATGAGTTTATGTAAAGTCAATAAAGATCTATTAAATATTAAATCTTTAAATCACAATTGTTTAGTAATGTGAATTCCTATAAAAATTGCTCTAATAATCATGGCAATTATTAACATTAATGTATATTTTCATATAAAATTCGTTGTTTTCTTTTTTGGTTTATTGTTCTGTGTGTGCTTGTATATGTTTTCCTTTCATGTTTATATTTTTATTAATCCCAATAATGTCAAAGTGTCACCTCCTGAATCATTGAAAAAATTAAAATCCATGATCAGTAATCTACCACATTCTTCTGGTAGCATTGTTATTTAATATTTCACTGCATACAATATTTGTTTCATAAACATATCATTTGATGTTGAAGTATACTTATGTTTGAAGTCTTGATTTAGCAGTGTTTATGATTAGGATCTAAGTAGAATCATAAGCTAATTTAATTTCAAAAATATAAACATTTTCATTTGTAGAGCTTTTGATAAACTTTTTGGGTTGATAATATAACTTTTTATTTTCAATAAACAGGCACTACAAACAGTTGGAACCTATCATATTTGTTTTAATTGAATAAACTACTATGTACTATGTATGTACTATGAATAGGTAGCTGAAAAATTATTCAGTCCAATAAATTTATTCCAACAGATTGCAAAGAATTTACAATCCAATTTGGATAATTTAAATCAGGGTAAACTTCTTTCATGAATGCTTTCACAAACTGAACAAATGTTCCATTAATTATGTTTTCCCGCATTGTTCTCATCAAACGCATCTGAAAAATATATATTTTACATTTATATACCTATTATATGTTAAAAGTAACAGTGAGTGCAATATGAATGTAGTAATTAAAAAATTAAAGCACTGAATCTATGAAACAATTAGATTATGTTATGGTTGTGGATTAGGTTTTGGGATGTGAAAAGTTAAAACCATAAATTTGATTGATTTTGGTCTGGGTGAAAGGCCCAAGCATCCCACATGCCTGCTATTTATCTGGTTTAGGCATGACTTGAAAGTTTAAATATTATTTTTTCATAAGAATATTTATAAATTTCTCTTATAATACTTTTATAAGGCAATGTCTGATAACAAAGAATTGAATTGGTTCTTTCACTTCTAACACAAATTTCCATGACAAAATGTTATATTGAGAAGTGCTAATGTTTAATTAATCATATTACCTGGTATGCAATATTATGTACTGAAATCAAATGGCAAGCCACTGTTTCAACAGACACAATACAATGTAAGTATGCTCTTGTATAATTCTTACAAGTTGAACAAGTACAATCCTTGTCAATTGGGCTAAGGTCGGTTACATACTTCTTATGTTTTAAATTAAGCTGCCCCTCATTGACCTGGGCACATCCAAATCTCTGAAATTTTACAAATAAAATATATGATTAAAAACTACTTAAACAAGAAAATAAACTATCAAAATAATTTATTCTATTTATTAATAATAACATAACACCATTACAGAATAGATGCAATTTGATGCTCTATGTATGTCACAATAAGAATACAAAAGATATGAAATGAAGGATGGAAACAGCTATAGAAAATAAAAAAAACAATTATTAATAAAACAATCTATAGCTAAACACTTAAGTTGACATAGTCTTTCACACATTTGTATGCAGCATGTGAACTTCAACTCCCTACAACTAAATGTATATACAACTTTAGAAATGACATTGAGAAGCCTTATGGCATGCAACATAAGGTTAGTCATAGTAGTTTCATAGGGTTAGTCCTACCAGTGGCCTCGAGGAATAGAGGCAGGTGCTGGCGCAGCTGCACCATGCAGTTGACATGTATGTTAATTATATAAAACGACAACAAAAGAGAGACCTATGTTAAATGATGTACTAATAAAAGCTTGGCAAATGGACTAAAACACTCATATGTAGATGATGTTTGAGTATCCACTAGTATCTATTTTTTTTTAGTTCATTTTTTGATTCGAAACCCTAATGTTCTAATTAAGTCTGAAGAAATAAAATATTTCAAATTAAATCAATCAATTAAATAAATTAATACTTACAGCAGTTCGTGTTGGAAAAACACAGTCAAACATATCAACACCAAGAGCAACACATACAACTAAATCAATAGCCAAGCCTACCCCCATTAAATAACGGGGTCTATTTCTGTCCAATACCTTAGTTCCCAAACTAACCATGGGCCAGAAATCATCTTTTGCTTCACCACCACTGAAAATATAAGGACAATAATTTAAAAAGGTAGACCCAATATCAACAATAGTACATACATACATAACACTCAAGCCCATAACCCAGAGGGGTGGGCAGAGATTATGGATTTCCATTTGGCATAATCCTGACACACCGCTCACATCTATATCCTTACATCATCAGTTACTCCTTATATTACCTTTCTTTAGGATGTCACTAATATTATCAATATAACTTTTTCTGGGGTATGCCCTACCAACACTGCCGCTCACTTTTGTAACATACATTTGTCTTATCACTCTCTTCATACTAATAGTAGTATAATACAATCAAACCTTAGTCCTCCTATTGCAAAACCATTAACATTTTTTGTCATATGGTCTTTTGCACTCTTAAGTCTTAATTCACTATTTAACAAGCCTTGAACAATTGGAAATATACTTTGTTCTGTAGGCCTTTTGTGTGCTTTAAGACATCTATCTAGCCAACGACTTGTTCTTTCTGTTGCCTCTTTAATACGATCATAATCTTGAAATGTTGTTTGAACCACATCATCAAGTTGCATTATAATATCGGCACCTACCGAGAAAAATACAAAACGAAATCTATAAATGCATTTTTGTTGTCATTGTACTAGTGTATGAAATAGTGCATAATTTATGAAAACACTTCAAAACACTACCTATACAATTTTGAATCTCAATTGATTTTTCTGGTGTTAATAATATTTCTGACCCATCATATGGAGATTTAAACTTTACTCCTTCTTCTTTAATCTCTGCAAGTTTTAATAAGGACACCATTTGGAAACCTCCCGAATCTGTTAAAAGAGCCTTATTCCAACCCATGAATTTATGAAGTCCTCCAGCTTTTTCAAGAACCTGTGTACCGGGTCGATTACCTAAATGATATGTGTTGCCTAGAATTATTTCACAATCTAAAGCCAACAACTGATCAGGTAGCAGTCCCTTCATTGTACCCTGTAACAATTTGAACGTTTAAATATCCTACTTAATAACGATTCTTTCTTTCTACGACAGATATACATTTTGAGAATACTTGAATAGACCTGCGTTCCAACTGGCATAAATACAGGTGTTCGAACATTACAGTGGGGTAATTTCATTACACCGGCACGAGCTTTTGTTATTCCACATTCCGCTTGCACGGTAAAAGTTAAAGCCATTATGACTCGGTACTAACACAAATAACAATTTATTTTGATAAATGTCTAAGAGGGATTCTATTTATCTTGGTTATTAGATTATACAATAACAAACATTTAACTTAACCTATAAACGCTACTCAAAGAGAATATATAGTAAGTATACATGCAGATATTGTCACATTTTCTGACATTGACGAGAAATCATAGCTACCCGTAGAGAGAATAGAAATAGAGCGGCCAATATATACAGTTGAGACAGAAAATACGATATACATACTTTATAGCTATGTATGTTGTAATTAGTATTGCTACAAGCAAAAATTTACTCTATTTTGTGGGTGGCCTTTTTTCACGAGTAAAAAGGGAAGAATACAACACATTACGTTCTTTCTGTTTTTCATAATAATATACATGTAAATGAAAAAAAAACGAAAACTAATTTGATGATCCTCTTTATTATTTCCATACGAATATTATCATTTAAATATTTAATCGTCAATTTAAAAAAAATGTATTTGTTTTTGCTTTTGTAAAATTTGTATTAATGTATGTAATTTGTCAAACATAAGTTTCTCCGTATTTTATTACGGTTAAAAATTAAGATCGTCCATTAAAAAAAATGTTTTTTTTTTTTTAATTTGTGGTTTTGTAGAATTTGTTTTTTTACGCTTTCAACGGACAAGTATGTGAATCGAAAACCGACTTTATTAGTCAGACATTAAGATCGATTCGATCGAATCATATTCAAATTGTCGAGTCGAGCAAGAGGTGAGCAAGACTGACATATTTATGTGCATATGGATGCCAGCACCGAACAAATATCGGCTTAAGAATTACGGTCGGCCATTAAAAAAAATATTAATTTTGACTTTTAATAATAATAAGTGAAAGCGTGATTCAACAACCGCGTGGTGAGTGTATTGACGCTCGACCTAAAATCGACCGTAAACGTTAAGAGATAAGACAATGTTTCGTATTTTTGTCTGTATCAAGTTTTTGAATTTAATACAGATTTTGAATTTAATACAGGTTTTGAATTTCGTTTGAATTTGAATACATCATCTATTCGTAAAAATAAAAGAGGTCCGAACCTTCGACTTACCGGTTACTTCAAACACTTACTTCAAACAGTATGATTTTAATAAGACTGTGGACAGTATAGTACAAAAACAGCAACTGCATGCAATTTATAGTATTCTTAGTGAACAATATGATCACTATCATCATCATCAGCGTATCATATCAGTCCACTGTTAGGCATAGGTCTTCCTCAATGCCACCCACAGTATGCGGTCCTTCGCTTTACGCATCCAGGGACTTCCTACCATCCGCACGAGGTCACCGATCTTTCTGAAAGGTACCTATGCACCTGGTCCCCATCCGTGGCCTCCGTTTCAAGATATTTCTCCCCATCTGCCGTCGCTAACTCGACTGATGTGACCGGCCCATTGCCACTACAGCCTACTAACTGAGGACTATGTCGTCTACTTTAGTTCTCCGTTGAATTTCTTCGTTTCGTATTTTATCCTTATATGTTAACTATATGTAATTTCTTGAGGGGGCAAGCGCTATAGCATGCATGCAATTAGTTGCTTCGTCGAGGAAATGAGTGAGTCCAGCACAGGTTCTAATTTTGTGCCTCGAACTCGAACTATTTATAAAAATTTAAAATATTGAAATGACCACAGTTTGAACTGCAAAATAAGAACCTTTTGGAAAACATAATATAGACAAGTTTTATTTTCAATAACATTACTCAATTCCTGTTCTCCTGATCCAATAACTTTTGGCGAGTGACCAAAGATGTGTGGGGCTTTGCATTATCATAATGGAAATCAACACCTTTACGATTTGCCACTTAAAGTTATTAGATCTAGGTTCCGATGTGTTCTCACATTCACCATATAGCCCCGATCTTGCACCTTTAGACCACCATTTATTTCCTTCAGTGCAAAACTCCTCAAAGGTATTTTTTTTATAACTGATACTTTCAAAGTCTGGAAATATTTTTATGGAAAAGGTAGTAAACGAACAGACGGGTCCACCTAATGATAAGTCATCGCTATTCGTAGGTATATGCAACCAGTTAGTTAGTAGCAGGTGCATTGCCTACTTTTAATCTGTTAAAGATAGGCAATAGAGGAGAGGATAAGCAAAAATAAAGAGACATTTCCTTATCCTATCCATCCCCCTTTGTCAAATCCATTGCCCTTTCCCATACTTATTATAATAGGACGGGAAGAATAACAAAGACAAACAAGAATAACGCAGAATGCTTCTACTTCCCGCCTGTCTCAGAAGACAAATCGCCTGTCTCACAGATGTGGTTGTGGTATTTCACTGGTCGAGCCAGCTTATTCGGCATCATATGTTATTTATGGGGGATCTACCATTGTTAAAGTATATGAGCCTTAAATAGTTTTGAGGCTAAAAGCTTTAAAAAATAATAATGCCTTAAAAAAATACACACTAATAGACAAAACATAAAATAAAAAAAAAACATAAAAACTTGATCGATATATGACAGCAATGACAGCCGATGTCGTCGATTGTCAATGTCTAACTAGTCTAATTCTTGTTCACAGAATACAATACTCTCAAAATATCTTTATTGTTATTATTGAAGGCAGGATACGAGGGACATAAATTACTTACTCATTAAAAAATTACAAAGTAATAGAAAAAATTGGATAGAGGTATTATTACACTACAATGGGGAGTCCTGAACGAGAATTGTGCCCTCCGCCTTCTGAGGAAGATGAGCTTACACTTCCTCGAGCGAGTATAAACAAAATGATAAAGGAATTAGTGCCTTCTGTTCGTGTGGCTTTTGAATCAAGAGAGCTAATTTTAAATTGCTGTACAGAATTTATTCATCTTCTTAGTTCAGAAGCCAATGAAGTATGCAATCAAAGTAACAAAAAAACGATTAATGCAGAACATGTACTTACAGGTAATAACATTTTTTTCGCTAATTATAACGTTAACCCGTAGGTGATGTGGTGAATTTTTTAAATAGTGTCATTGACCCAAAATACCTTTCTGAAGTGCTGAGAAGTTTTAATATTACTTCCCAATTAATGTTTTTTCTGTAAGTTCCAGTCTAAGATTAGGCATTTGTCAGCATCCACGTAACATCTCCTAAACTAATTGTTTTAATTGTCATTGTAGCTCAATTTCTTTTTGAACAGCTTTAGACAGATTAGGATTTAGTGACTATACAGTGGAAGCGGAAGCTGTTTTGAAAGATTGTAAGGCAGTAGCTGCTAAAAGAAGAAGACAAAGTACGCGGCTAGAAAATTTAGGAATACCCGAAGAAGAATTATTACGACAACAGCAAGAACTTTTTGCAAAGGTAACTAAATTACAATTACACATTATTTAGCAGACAGACACATGCCCAGGAAGCTTATAATGATTTTAACAACAAATGAATATGTATCCTTAAAATACTGCATAAAATCTTTAATTGTTATGTACAGTAGAATCCGGTTATAACAACGGCCAAGGGACCGGTGATGTTATGTCATATTAACTGGAAGTCGTACTAAATGAACTGACAATTTTTGTTTTCTATCAAAATAATCACATATGTATAATGTATTTTTATTTATTATTATTTATGTGACCTCAGAGAAAAAAAAACATTTTAATCAAAACATTTATATATTTTACATATATATGTACATATACATACATATATGTATATGTATGTAAAAAAATGAAATGAATTGAAAAATTGGAAAATGAAAATTGAAAAAAAAAAAACAACATAGTTTCACATAAATCCAATGTCCATACGTACTTAAATGTAGAATGTAGGATAACAAAATAACGCAACAACGAAATATCTAGTGCAAAAAGTGTGTAAATTTTGATTGTTTTTGGTTATTATTTCTATAGTTAGAAGTTCAGATTGCCTTATGCAAACAAAACATAATACTTTTTACTAATGTCTTCTTCAAAATTAGTATGCACAAACACATTCAGCACTTCTGCAGCTTTTAGAGCTTAAAATACACTCAGAGTGGTATAATTTTCTTTATGTTTAAAACTTTCGCATTGAACAAAGGTTCTATTTTGTGTTTATTTTTCTTAATTGTGGATATTGACAAATTTTTGCACCAAATTCCTTCGCAATTGTTACATTCAACTTGCCAGCTTCTAAATGTTATATTTTAACACTTTTTTCTTCAATGGAGAAACTTTTCCGTTTTATAAAAGCCATTTTTGTACGCGTTATTACTCATCACCCGCAAATTACCGCAGTAAAATAAACAGTCGCATTTGAATCAGCGACGTGCAGGCAAGGGGAGTATGCAGGGCAGATATAGTTTCTTACCTACAATTTATTTCCAAGTATGTCAACGATCGTCGTCGTTGTAACCGGACAATTGTGTGTGAAATTTCGTCGTTAAAAGCGGTTGGTCGCTGTAAGCGAAGTCCTAAGAAACGGATGTACTTTTATGGTGGCTCATATTAAAACCAAACATGTGCCTATACTTACGTCACTAAAAACGGTTGGTTGTTATATGCGAAGTCGTACTAAACGGCCTAAACTGTATTATGTTATAGTATGCAAATTTATTAATCATGTATTTCAATATTTTTCAAGCCTGCCTATATTTAAAAAAAAAAAAAGGTAAACAGTACAATGTCCATGTCATCCAACAACCAGAAATGTAAACATGGACAGTTTGGAACACCTAAAACTAGTTTTACTATTTTAATTATATATTTGTATGGTATTGCTAAAGCTAAATTGGATGTGTTGTTGAATTTAAATAAGTAGAATTTCATATGATATAATATTAAGCTTAGTGATCTTTCTCCTATATACATTATGTTATTGCATACCATTAACTTTGGAGCATTGCTTATATAATGAATAGTGTATGGTGCCAGTCATTTCTTAAATTGCAACAATGTATAGGATATCACTGCAAACCTCTCACAATTGGACCTTTGATCTGGTCAATTTATAGGAGCCCAAATATTTTCAGATCGGAAACCAAAATCTTAATTGTCAGTATTATGGACAAAACCAATGTGGCTAGCCTCATGATGTTTTACATTCACAATATGATCTTTTGGTTGATAAAGGTGACAATGACCTCTGAGATGAGCCTTAACAAGTACATTAAGATTCCTCATTTTACATTCCAGGCTCGTGAAGAACAAGCAAAGCAAGAGCAACAACAGTGGTTGTTACTACAACAACAGGGGCTGGTGGGGCCAGAAGGTGTGCCACAACCTTACGTGCCCCCCCTTGCGGCCAATAAAATGGAAGATGATGAAGATGATGATTATTCATAAGCTACGAATTTACAAATAACATTCTTTTATTCTACATTCATATGTTAAATACATTAACCAAAATTTAACTCTGACTTAATAATATTAAAAAATAATAAACTTAAAGTAATAATTACAGAACAAAAAATACTGAAATTTTCAAAAAAATAAATCCTTTTTTGTGTCAATTTTTGTTTGTCATTTAAAATTTAACAAAATTTAAACAATATATTATTATTAGCCTATTGTATACTTTGACTGACCGGTTGGCGCAGTGGCAAGACACTTGCCTGCCGCAGGTCGTGGGTTCGATTCCCACCCAAGACAAACATTTGTGTGCATGAACATGTTTGTTTGTCTTGAGTCTGGGTGTAAAGACCACCGGAGAACGGGCAGCACTATCCTTTTCTTAGTACGGTGGAACATACTGCGATCACCAACCCGCCTGCCAAGCATGACGATTATGGCACATTTCCCCCAAAGATGCGATCACGGGGGGAGGTCTACGTCCAGCAGTGGACGATCATAGGCTGAGATAGATGGATGGTATACTTTTGGTTATTAACTATTAGCATTTACAATAAATAAAAGCTACTGAATGTGAAACATAAATATGACTGAATGGTTGAATTTGTAGTTTTTATTTTTTTCTATATGACTACAAACAAGGGCGAGGTTCTCAATTCAGCTGTATTTTTTATGTTTGTTATGGCAGAACTTCTTCATTTGTGACCCGATTTAAAAATAAATCTTTTGTTGGGAAGGGGACTTACTCAAATCATCCCATGTAATTTTCAATGTCATTGAACCTTGATTTTTTTTTGTAATTTCATTCCGCGTCTATTAATTTCGATGATAGATAACATGTGTCATTAATAGTAAATAATACACAATATGTGTCTTTATTGTCCACATTACCATGGCAACCTATAGTGGAAATGAAGCTGCTTTCTATTTCTTATCCGTAAAAAAGACAAGAATTATACCAATTTCAATTTGGTTTTGTTTTTAACGTAGTCTTAGCACATTAGATACATCATGTTCCTTAGTTTCATGATGGGTAATATGTTTTACTTTACAAATGCTGTCTCCCATTTACTACTGCTCCTTTTTTTTGGTGTGTTGTGGTAAAATAGTTTTATATAATGCTCCATATTTTTATTCTTCACATAAATCCAGTAATGTGTAAATTGAAGTAATTTTTTTTCCTGATGAAAACATCTATAATAGCTTCACTTATTGAGAGAGAGTATGACGCCTTGCGAGTAAGCTGTCTTGCACTAAACATTTCCATTACGGCCTGATAATTGATCTTGGGGTAATATTGCATGAGAGGGGAACGTGGTGTACATTCACCAAAAATTTCACAATGACAATAAATTACGCTTAGAATCACATTTACGCTTTTTTCAAATAGAAAATTTTGGAAAATTATTTATTTTTGAGAAAAAAATTAAAAATAAAGTTTCGTATATTCCCACAGTAATAACACCATTTTAAACGAAAGAATATTCACCATCAATTTCACAATGATAGAAAATGATCCGGTAATACTACGTGAACTTGCCGAATGATTCAGGTATCATATAGAACTTGAAATTGACTTGAGTACAAATAACGAATTTCTCGATAAAAAATGTTCAAAAACATATATATCGATATTTAATACCCGGTCACCACCGACCGGTTGGCGCAGTTGTAAGATACTTGTTTTTCACGCCGTAGGTCGTGGGTTCGATTCCCACGCAGAACAAAAATTTGTGCTGTAAACATGGCTGTTTGTCTTGTGTCAGGATGTAAAGTATGGTGGAACATACTCCGATCGCCAACCCTGCCAAGCATGGCGATTATGGCACATTCCTCCCAATGGTGCGATCAATGGGGGAGGCATACACTGCCGGCCAAAAGTTTAAGACCACCTTGAAAAAATTACAATATTGAATAAAACTCCAAAAGTTAGTGCTCTACAAATTATTTATTTACCTTATT
>DWLR01004831.1:0-11610 GCA_018246295.1 Papilio alexanor hazarajatica | reverse complement strand
ATATATATATATATATATATATATGTGTGTGTGTGTGTGTGTGTGTGTGTGTGTGTTTGTGTAGAATATGTATGCTATGATAAATAAAGCTATAATAATAATAAGTATACATACCTGCGAAAAAGCTACCCTCGTGTTAGTCTGGCAAAAAATGGATACAACACTAGTACTGTTTATTCAAACGTACTCAACAGTAAATAAATGATACGCTACATTTTCTACCGTAAGTGTTCACGGATGTACTCATGACAGGCCATTTCTCGCTCTCACTCCGTTTGAAAGATGAAACTTTGAATTAAGCAGAACATATATACAAGTGTTGGCTGATTTAGAATTCATATTTCATGACTTTTTTTTTTGCTTATTTGTTATTTCTTATAATGCTTAAGAAGTATTTTAATCTTACGATATATTTTAATTATCTTATCTTGACGTATTTCTACAGTTAAAATCCGAATAACAATTCTCGTTGTTGTACGTACGCCATTATGATAAAGTAGGAGTAATATCAACATGTATCAATACCAACGTAATAATAATCAGCGTGTAACATTGTTGATCAAAGTCCAATGTTTACATGCGTAATAGAAGAAAAACAAATTAAAAGTATTCAAAATACATTTTTCGCGATCTTACTATATTTAACACAAGTTGATATATTTCATCAGATGGTAAGTATATAAGACATTATTAGTGTTAATTTCATAATATCTGAATTTGTCGTAGGATTAACAAAGTTTTTGCGTTTCAAATTTCCTCCGAGAGACACGCGATTTAGTATTATAAAAATCACCAAATTATGGCGATTATAGAGTTTGGAAATAGTTTTCATAGAAATATTGCTGGATGCAAACCTAAAGGCGTCCATTATTTTAAGAGTTTATAAGAGAACAAGAACTTGACGGGACTTCTGTTCCATATCGGTTATGAAAACAAAATCAATTTAATATGTTATTGTGTGTACTTTCAACTTAATTTCCCGAGGAAGGTTATTTTTTTGGGAGGCCTTTTTCCGCCCTGCTGGTCACCCCTGACGTAGGTAAGGCCAGAGAAAGGTCTCTCCTGTTTTTCCCTTTATTTATTTAAAAATAATTACATTTGTACTAAAAATACTTAAAAAATAACACAATAATTTAAAATACGATAATTTAAAGTACAATAATTTAAAATTCAATATTATCCAATAAAAAGTTAAATTTTTTTTAAAAAATACAATAACTTAAAAATTTCTAAAATATTACAATTCAAATAATTAAAATACAATAAATAATTAACACGTTAACATCAGGTACATTGTAACTGGTGTCCGGTTTTACATTATATAATAATATAATTTATATAATAACATAATTTAATTTATCAATTTTTCAATTTTATAAATATTTTACTGTTTTCTCTATCATTAATTATATTTCTTTTATTGTCTAAACCTATTTTCTCTCTCATGTCAGTCTAACACTCTCCTCTACTACTACCGAACACCGAACAATCTATGATGGCGTGCAACACGGACTCCTCCGCGCTGGATCGCAGGTGCATGAGGGGCTCTCCTTACACTTGAACCTGTGAAGATATTGTGAGAACCCCCCATGCCCCGTAAAAACGTGGACCAGCACGGGATCAAGTTCTATCCTGCGGAGTACCGGGTAAGCGCCTACTGCGTCCGGGAAGAAAACCCTCGTTGTTGAGGCCGTTTCTCCTTGTCTCCTTGAAGTTGTCGCTTGACAAATGAAACGGGGCATTTGTCGTAATGAGGTTTGGTCTTCACCCCGACTACTGCTTGCTTCGCAAGTTCGTCCGCACTTTCGTTACCCTCCACCCCCACGTATGCCTTCACCCAGTACCATACACCTTTTTTCCCTTTTTCTAACCTTTTCATTAATCTCCTTTATTTCCATTACGAGGGGTTGAAGGGAGTCAATGTTTTGTAGAGTTTCTAGGGCGGACCTTGAGTCGGAGTAAATTCCAAACCTCACCGCGGAACTCCTTTCTACATATTTAACGGCCTCATATAGGGCATACTGTTCCGCCTGATATACGGTGCAGAAGTTCCCTAGCTTTAATTTCCGGCAGCTAGTCTCCGAGGCGCTATCCCATATGGATAGCGCCGCGCTGACCCTGCCGTCAATTTTGCTGCCGTTGGTGAAAATCCTCACATCGACGGCAGCTCGTTGGGCAGCTTCGTCACCGTCCGCCAGACAGTCGAAATGCAGCCCCCCAGGTGAGCGGGGTGCTGGGACTCGACATACTTGGCCGGCCTCTCCAAATCTCGGTCCCCTTACACTCGCCGGGAGTGATCCTTCTTTACTTCATAAAAAAGGGCCGCCTCTTGGACCTGGAGGTCCAGAGGCAACAACCCGGCGAGTGTCAGGGCAGCGTTTAGAGAGACCGTCCGATAGACCCTCACTATCTTTTAAACAAAACCCCGCTGCACCTGGTCTTACAACTTTTGAGTGGCCCCCTTCAGCGCGGGCGGCGAACACGCACTGGCCGTAGAGGATGATGGGTTCCACCATCGCTACGTATATGGTTCTGACGATCTCGGGGTTCAGGCCCCACGAGATATTTGCGGCGGTTGACAGTTGACGATAGAGGATGGTTTATATGCACATTAAATGTGAGCTTGTCGTCAACTGTCAACCCGAGAATCTTCATGCTTTTTACGTACTCCATGTGCCTCCCGCCCATGCTCAGGCGTGGGGAGTCGAAGACGAGTTTCTTACGAAACTCGCCCCAATTTGCCTTCCTTGTGTTGTACTCGCGGGTAGAACTGACGATTTCCACGCGCAGAGATTTCTGAAGGTTCATTTCAAACAGGATTGGCCTGTGATCCGAACTGGATATATTGTCCGCTAAGCCAGTCCATCACCCTTCCAAGCAGGTCGGTGGTGCAGGCAGTGATGTCCACGCAGCTGATATATCTTTTTCCACCTCGTATGGTTTCGATAGTGGGCTCAGATCCCTGGTTCAATAAATGTAGACCGAGCCGGTTGAGCTTCTCGGCCACTTCCAGTCTCCGCTTGTCCGTCTTGTGGCTGCCCTACCAGACATTCCACGCGTTCAGGTCACCGCCTAGTGTCACGCCTGCGGTATCCAATCTCTCCACAACAGTGCCAATCGCGTCCAGGTGGGATTCGATGGGCCCATTCGGCTCCAGGTAGACGGACACCAGGCCTATCTCCCTCGTCCAGGTTCTCACTTTCGCGACTGCGATGCAGTGGGTGACAGGCATGGCGTCATCGAACAACAACATGGCCGCCTTGATCACCTCATCGGCGGCCCTGGCGGCACATTGTACCGTTCTCGTCCCCGGATACCGTCCCAACTTCCCCCGATTGCCTATTTAGGGCTCTTGGACCAGTGCGAACGAGAGATTTCTCTTCGCCGCCTCTGTGATTAACTCTGCCCTGGAAAGCTCGGACCTTTACAGGTTAACCTGCACGGCGTGATACAGGCGTCTGCCCGCGTGGAGGACATGTGAGGTGGCCGGGGCCACCTTAGCAATATGCTACGGTGGACCTAGCAAGCACTTTCCATCTTCCCTTCACAGGACAGTCAACACTGAACGCATTGTGGTCCCGCCTGTCGGATTTCGACCTTGTGGCAATTCCTGCAGGCGGGTGCCTCGCCGGCCAGCCATTTAGTGCACTTCGTCCTGAGATGCGGGCTTACGCAGTGGCTGCATACCTCCTCCTCCTCTGTACACAGCCGCTTCGTGTGTCCATACCCCAGGCTCCCGAGGAGGGTTGGCATCAGGCAGCCGGCTGGCCGTAAAACTATAGCCAAAACCCGTAACAGTATGTCTGTACTGTGCCAAAAAGGGGAGAAGGGCAGGAATACGATGGCTGTACTTTCAAGTGTGGTAAAAACTTTATTATATGTAAATAGAGACGGGTTGTCGTAATATAAATTACTAATTTAAATTAAATAAATATTGTGTTACAGAGTAAAATCTTGGAATGAAGGCAAGGTATGGGGACCAGAAGTATGGTACGTTCCCCTTTCAGAAGGATTGATGACCTCGTGAAGACTTCAGGAAGTCGTTGAATGCGCCGCATACTGTGAAAGGCATGAGATAAGGCCTTTTTCCAACAGTGGACTGATACAGACTGATTATTATGATGTTACTTAATGAAAGGTACTTAATCATTATCTTTGTGCAGGTACAATCACAGTGTTCTGCTTTTTCTCGTCTCTTAAATTGAATGCCGTTGTACCGACCATGAGAAAAATGTTAATCACAACGAAGTGTAACGCTACAATGTTATTCAATTGCTACTTGCTTGTGACGTCAGAGCACGGTTCTTGTGGCTGGTAATTACTTTAACAAATTAAAGTAAATGTCAGGGAAGTTGGTCTCGGGATTTCTCCCGAGACGTGAAGGATTTAATAAAACGTTATACACGGAAGGAATTCGAAAATGATGCAGTCCGTCGACGAGCTTTAATTACTTCATGATTTTACACGAGTACTAGTTTTTGCCTGTGATTTTGTCTACTCTAAAGAAAGTCTCTCCAGAATAAAGTTTTTGATTTGTACAATTTTATATTTTCAGGGTTTTCATTCATGTAAAGATTAAGAAATGTTTTAATTAAGGAACATAAAATATTTCTTAATCTTTATATGAACATTACATACACAGTCCATACATGTACATTCCTTAATTCTTTTAGTGCATTTTAATAGTTAGCGTGATAAAGCGAAACAACACGCAGTGTAAAATACTGGTACGTTCAAAAGATTCATGGCCAGTATGTCTTGGAACTAGTAAATAATACGAGTAACGCAGTTTTTGACTAATTGTGAATATACAGTGCATTAAAATACCGCCGTAACAAGAGTAATTATTATTAATAAATG
Source organism: Papilio alexanor hazarajatica (assembly GCA_018246295.1). Classification (NCBI taxonomy): domain Eukaryota; kingdom Metazoa; phylum Arthropoda; class Insecta; order Lepidoptera; family Papilionidae; genus Papilio; species Papilio alexanor. Next base: position 6,750 of record DWLR01004831.1, on the reverse strand, counting down.
TTTATATAGAAAATAAATAAATTAATGAGAAATTATTACTTATGGAATTACTTTTATATTGGAATAAAACATTCGTTTACAATATTAAAAGTATAGTGTAATCTTAAATAATAGTAGTAACATCACAATATAGGCAGTATTAAAGAAAAATTAATACAAAGCTTTATAAAGAACGACCTGAAAAATGTGTTTCAGAATGGCTGACTGGAATCTGAAAAGACAATGACCGTAACTACTTGTTCGGATTGCGTTCTTGAATCTCACAAATATTAAAATCTTAATGCTATGTTGGTCATAATTGAATAACCAATGGAAATATTTAATATGTTTTTTTTCAATAAAAACTTTCAACAAAAAGCTTACACTATCAATATTTTTATGAATATACAATTCTATAATAAAATAATAAAATTTTTCTAATCGTGGCTAAAACTGAATAAAATCTATTCAAACTTTTTGAATTATTTGAAATACTATTTACAGTCCTCTAACGCTCAGATAATACAACTTTAAGTAAGTTAACCTATAACCTAGTAAGACCAGTTAAAGCATCATATTTTTGACCAAATAATCTTCGGTCTTCCGCTGTACACTTAACAATATATTTTTACCAGCACTACTGCTATGGCTTATATTTTATTTGTATCATCAAACAATACGTATAATCTAAAATATTCCATTTATGAAGCAATTACTCGATATCGGTAAGTCAATTAGGAGTCTCATTCAAGAACTAATAACAATATAAGTGATGTTTTGTCCGCTAAACGGAACAAAATTTTACCGAGAACAAAGGAAGAACCCAAACGTCTAAATTATTGTATGCCACTCCTCAGGCCTTAATGTCTGTAATGTTAATGGTCTACTAAGTTTGCGTCTTTGCGTGACTTTCTCTAATAAAGAAGTTACGAGTCACATTCGTGCTCCTATATGTATTTAGGACGGCTTTGACCCTTTTATTTTATTGCATTACACAGGTTTAAAATTGATTATTACGATTGTCCTGTACTAAGTATGTCGGAATATTCTGCGAAAGAACTCACTCGATGAATGTCTGATGTACTTTTATGAATTGTAAGAAGGATTTTGGCCCGACCCAGAGAGAAAATGGGAGCTGGAGAGCCTGATAAAATCTGGAAATCGAGAAGCTGGTAGACGAATCAAACATCATGGGTGAAGCCAAAGCCCAGAAACTCCGGTGGATGGTTCACCTGCTGAGGATGGGAGAAGACCGGGGCGTCAAGATAGCGTATCTCGGAACCCTGATTGGCCACCGACATATCGGCGGCCCAGATACTGCTGGAAAGATGCCGTGGAACTGGATCTGCACGAGCTCCAAGCAGTTGAATGGCAGAAGGCAGTGCGAAACAAGCCGCGATGGCGCACTCTTGTGTCGGAGGCCAAGACCCAGTTCGGGTCGCTGCGCCAGCGGAGTAAGTAGTAAGAATTTGCGAACTTTTGAGTATTTTCTTAAAACGAAATTTAATTACAATTTCCTATAAAACAAGAAGAGTTTTAATTAAAATCCTCGCAATACGTTTCAGAGAAACAGCTTAAGTATTTTTAAAGCCAACTACATTTACTAAATTACTTACTTAAGTTCAAACCCGTTAGTTGAAGCTTCTCTCTTGCTTTATTCGGGATTACATTTGCAAATGTTAAAATATAGTTTTTGTACCGTAAAGTGTTGTGGAGTTAAACGACTTTATAGTAAACCTAGCAGACACGATAGAATTTCGGGAAAATAATATTTTTTATTATTTGGAATATAACCATAACGTTTCACTGAAAGTATGAATGTAATTAAAATTAAAAAAAGAATAAAGACTTGTGCCCATTTACAGGAGAGAGTAAACTTAATAAATTTAAGTGCTAGCTTCGGTTTCACTACTACCTAAGTTTCACCTAAAGTCTAAGGTGACACTTAGACTTAGACATGGCTTGATAGTAGTGGTTAGATCACCTGAAAGATATGAGTTCGATATTTGGACTTTTAGAGCTAAGTGACAGTTCAGATGTGGCATTATTGTAAGTCGTCGCCGTCTCAGCCTTTGGTCGCCTCTCCCATTACTCGCCACAATGATCGGTCGACTGTTGTACGCATTTAATGTGAAATAGTAACTGTTGTTGAAAATGTAGATATATTTGTTTGTCATTTATATAGCACATATTTATTGTTTTAGACGGGATTTTTACTCAATATATTAAGTTTATCAAGGGATACTTTGTTATTTTGTGGAGTGAAAAAGCACAATTTCTTGAAATTTACCATATTTAATTTTTTTACGCCCTCTACAAACAACGCAAACAAAACAAAATTAAACAACTTTGTATAAATTTTGAAAGTTGTTTTAGGTTTTAGTTTTAGATTTAAAGGAAATACAACGTTTATTTTGTATTTTCTTTTATTACGCCTTGTCATTGAATTTTATGAATTTGACTTTTAATTAGGTAGCAGCACTTAACTTGGTAAAAATGAATTCAGGTAAGGGACTGATTTAGGGAATACCTTAGCTTAGGGAACCCCTAGCTAGGGATAGTTTCGGAGTGTGTTGGTGAAAACGAGCATTAGTATAATATTGTCATACACAAACTTAATTTTAATCATATTCAAAGAGTAACCTTTAAAAAGCGAAATTTATAATTAATTAATCCTTATAAAGTTGTTTGGTTGAAGCTGTTGCAAAAGTTTTACTTCGTAATTTACACATATTGCTCGGCACCTTGATAAAGAAGAAAATCTGTACGAAATTAATGGAATATATTATTTTATTACCTAATTTTATGTTAATTATTTTATTATGTTAATGACAAAAATACTGGTGGAAAAAGATTATCAACTGGCATATAAAATAAAAGGCAAGAAATTGTTATTATTTCTAGGATAACTTTGAAGGAGGTAACAGATTAAGTGGTTCACTTAATGTCATGTAACCACCGTTACCTAGGACAACTGAAGATACCAAACCCTTTTGTAGAAAAGAGGATGGATAGAGTAACCTAGCTCTAGCGAGATCGACTCATACGGACCTAAGGGTCCGCATGAGTCGATCTCGACTTGGGCTGTTACTTAGTGCGAAGATAGCATTTCGATTAAAGGGCGTCCAAGAGGGCCAGACCTTGGCTCGATTTCTGGCTATTATTATATATGAATCGTATTCTTACTTATCTTATTTGAGTTAAACTATTGCGAATAAACATATTTCTATGTAGTATATTATTGAGAAAAAATTATAAGTATTGGGTACTGTACAACAAACTTAAAAGCCTTAAACACTAAATTGTTTAAACAGCGCAAGCTTTTTCATACTTTATATTTTCAATAAGCAATTAAAAGATCGTAAGTAGGTTAACTCGTTAGACGGCATCGAAATTAAGGCATGCCAACACCAGGCGGGAACATTAATCATTCTAATACTAGCCAGCTAATAGTAAAAGTAATTAGCACCCCAACTACACACTAAATATATTTTTCGTATATAATTATACAAATGTTATTTATGAACTTAATAATAAACATTAACAGTGTGGTTGCGTGTTTTAGATTCCAAATCCAGAGACCTCCAATCGAACCCAGGCCAAAAGTATTAATTATACTCGTAAGTTTACACCGTTAACTTTGTTTCATTTTTTTCAACTTTATTCTGTATATGACTTCCTTCCATCTCAGCCTATGATCGTCCACTGCTGGACATAGGCCCCAGCATCCCCCACCATTGGGGGAAACTGATAAACTCACTGAACTGACTGATTGCATCATTGGGGGAAAGTTCTGTAATGAATTTAAATGACTAAATCTTTTACATTTTTATTTACGTTTTATTGCTAATATAATTAAATATTGCTATTGCTTTCTTTTCTCATCGAAGATAGAGGCAAACAAGTCAAGTTTATCTGATGTTGAGTGATGTTAACTAAGTAGTAGATAAGGAAAACCACAGCAGAGGTAAAAGCACCTCACTCGCTAAGCTTCTTCAAAGTAGTTCAGTGCGAGGCGAAAGAATTCTTCGGCTGACTTCAGACGAAACCGACCTCCCCAGTCAATTTCGGTCAAACAAACAACCGAGCTATGAAAAGACTTTACTACTGTACTCATGGTTGTAAATTTGGAAAAATGCAATCAACATAGTACTTTAATGATGTAATATGATTTCGTAACCGCGCACTAATGTCATATCATTAAAACACAGTAAAACATTACAACATCACATTAAAACGAGCAATTGTCATATAGTTGAAGACTAGGGTAAAAAGATTGCGATACTGATCAGCTTTATTGCAAGGAAGAAATTTTGTAATTCAATACGGATTTTATTTTTAAACTTATCAATAGAGGTGGCTTTCCGGTAATAACACGAACTTACACAAAAAAGGTCCACGGCTAGTACACGATTGGTTGAAAATTTGTCAAAACAACTGTTTACAACTGTTGCACACCATTGCGTTTTTTAAGCAGATTTAAGACTAATTATGTTTAAAAAAATTTGTAGTCAATATAAGAATAGACAGAAACAGTGATCGTGATGATTAAGTCTACAATGTGAGAAGGGTGAATGATCACATCCTACTTGAGTGACATGATCAACTTACATTTTTGGTATATACCAATTGGCATGTGGAATAGCTATTAATTATTTCAAATAAAAAAGCCCGAGTGAATTTACGAACACACACACACACACACACACACACATACGAGTACATACATACATACATATCGTCATCATTATTTAGGAACTGTTTCCATTGTCTTGGTGGAGCAATTTTCATTTTTTTCTTGCCTGTGCCATTCTTATTCTTAACTTCATAATACGACACGACGTCTACTTTCTCTTTTAATTATTCCACATACGTTCTTCTCGGCCTTCTCCTCTTCCTCTTTCCTTCTATTTTCCCTTCTATTATTGTGGTTATAAGATTGTCGTGTCGTATCAGATGTCCCGGCATTTTGCCTCTCTAATATTTTATACATACATATATACCCACGAAAAACATTATTCATTTGTCAATCAGGCAAAAATCAAGTAGGTACGTTCTACTTTATTATAAATTTGACTTTGATGTTAAATAATATTCAACTCCGTAAATGGATTTAATGAATTTTTAGTTAAACGTAGCGTAAATTATTATAAATAAAACTAGGTGTTGCCCACCGCTTTATACTCGGTTTTTAATATGCTAGCTCTTTTTTTGTAATTTGATTCCGCGTGTATTAATAACGATAATAGTTGACATGTGCCAAGAAGTTGTTACTGTCGACATTACAGTAGAAACCGATATTGAAGTTTTTATATTACATACAAATTTCTATTTACTTTTGTAGAATAAAGGTAATAAGAAATTATTACTCTTTATTACTGAATGAAAAAAAAAATTAAAACATTACTTTTTCATGTTAAGCTTTGTTTTTTTTAATCGTACAATTTAATGTTTTCACAATTTATTGAATCCTTACTGAATTTAATAATTTTTGGGTAAACCTGTGCATTTTGTACGAATAATGAGATTTTACACTGATTTTCAGTTTCGCCGTCTCCACAAGTCACCTATGAAACTATAAAGGCTTAAGATAACGTCTTTATTTAAAAAAAATATTATTCTGAGTTTTCAATTTGCAGTATTTTTGCTAGCTATCAACAATTACATCAATTTCTAACTTCGGTAAATTGCATACATTAAAGCTATGGAATAAAGTACCTTTAAAGTAGTAAAGTCTCTGATCCCTAAAAAAAAGGAAGAAATGTACAAATTTGAAATAGGTTTTGTTCTTTATTAAAAAAAAAGTTTTATTATTATACTTGGAACGAAAGGTTCTTTATTATATTTAGAAAACATAAAATGACAATTCAGAAGACAACTAAAATACCAACATATAATAATGGCATAGTTTATTGCGACTGTTTTATTACATTTCCTTTTTAACTTAATTTGCCGTTCCAGTGTTTAAAACCTTTGAAAAGAGATATTGATACTGAACATGTTTGATGTTCCTTTTTAATTATGCTTGGACCAGTCGACTTGTAAAGGAAAATCTTTACTAGCGAGGTCATCGCCTTAGATCGCATTTCAGAAGTATGAAAACACTTTGACAGTTATGTGATGAAAATAAAAACAATCTTTGACTCGTGATGGTATTACAATGAATTAATTGTGAACTGCTTGTCAGTTTAATTAAAATAAGCATTTTTTACAATTTAAATTTAACTAAAACTGTATACACGTGATTACTTTTAATTTCACTTTTAATGATCTATCTTTTAAATTTTTATTGTCAGTTTTAAGCAAGGTGCTCATTGCTACTTAATTAATCATTATAATAGAGGTGTTATTTTACACCAGATAAAATTCTTGTTTTCGTTTTGAATATTTACTTGGGCAGATTTGTTTTGAAACAAGACCTTAAATATTCATGAGTAATTTAACTTGTAATGAAAAGGTAAATAAAATCGCCGCTCCTTGAATCCAACATTCGGTATAAAATATGCATTCAGTGAAATAACAAACAATTGCAATATATAGTAAGCAAAAATATTCTATGTATTTTTAACCTTTAAGTTTTTAAAAAATCATCAATCACTATTCACAATATTTTTGAACTTGATAGTCCCATTATAACGCAGTTAAGTAACAATCTGTTATTCTAAGTAACAGGCTACTTACTGTTTTAAATTACTATTTTTTTTTATAGAATAAGGGAGGCAAACGAGCAGCGGGTCGCCTAACATTAAGTGAACCGACGCCCATGGACAT